>DWMZ01002904.1:0-13461 GCA_018249855.1 Eueides tales michaeli | reverse complement strand
ATATATATATATATATATATATATATATATATATATATATATATATATATATATATATATATATATATATATATATATATATATATATATATATATATATATATATATATATATACATATATTATTTAATCATAAATCTGTAACTGATTACTGTCTTAATAATAGAATATTTAGTTGGACAAAATTACTACTTTTTTATTAATAAAATTGTGTAGGTCAAGCGGGTGAAACCGAGGTCGGGTCGCTAATAACGATAAAATTGAATAAGTTAAGTATCATAAAAATATTCAATAAAATTATAGCAGTATGCAATTTAGCTGTTTTCTCATCATTTATCTTCGGTACGCCACTTCGCCTCACAATTGAGCTTTTTTTATTAACTTTAAATGGCAATTACAAAAATCAACTCTTAATTCATTTACCACTACCAGTTATACCATACAAAATATAACTTAAAATACCCTAGTAAAGTAGTTAAAATTTAACCAGGCGTTAAATATTTAACCGCTACATTCAGTAAAACTATCGGTTCAATTTCACAAGTCACTTTAAAAGTCGGTGCGATAACAGTGAGTCGAGAGTCATTGTGGACTTAATATCGTTTAAACTTGCAATTTTCCATTCGGTTATTTCACTTTTTGGCTGAATTTTATTCAACTTTGTTATTTCAGTGAGGATTTTACTGTATTTTTCCATAATTTTGTAGAATATTTGACTTAAGATAAATTTTATCTGCTTACGTTTTATGAGTGCTGTCATATTTTTAGGTGTGTGTCTGGAAAATGTTTATTTAGGATACTTTTTTTCACGGAATTGTCCATTACCATTCAGCCATTTTCTTTTCAGTTCTACTGAAAAAATACAAAATATTTTATAATTACGTCACTTTACCACCGCGGCACACAAGACAGAAACGGAACAGTCCCATTGAAATCAGCAAACTTAAAAGCAAGCTTATCTTTGCAATTTCACCAACTTTAATACCAACAGCATTTCTGTTTGAATTTAATCTATTTCATTTACCAAACGTGGCGGAGAATAATAATTATACATATAATACAATACCCACTCTGATATGTGAAACGCAAGGAAGTAATTTAAAGAATCAGAAATCTTTATTATAAGCAAATCTAGAGGAATATGAGTGCTCGTGCTACAGAGGTGATTTTCACTGGAGGAAATTAACTAGTTTAATATTTTAATTTCTTCGCTCTGTCATAAATTGCCTCAAATGTCAAGGAAATTAGGAAACAGAAAAGAGTCTCTAAAGACTAAATTTTAAAGTTCCTTTTGTTCCCTATGAATTTATTTGCCTATGAATTTAAAACAAAAAATCTAGAAGATTATTAGATGTTACTTTACCGAAACAACAACACTTAGGATACTTGACGCTACATAATTAAATGAGGCTTATATCATAGAAAACAAAATTACCTATAGACGAAAGAAATTGACATAAAAGATAATTTAAATATTATAACTATATATATTTTTTAAAATGGCCAATGTAAGGGTATCGTTTATAAGGTAAAAATAGTTGGAGATGATCTACGAATCTGTATATATACATAGATATTTCGAGTAGCTACCATTAGTAAGATACTAAACACTAAGCTGCATTTTGCAGACTTAGCCAGCGATTTACGTTGCGTTTTTTACATTATACCGTCACGTAAATCATTTGAGGTCACGGTCAGTGCCAGACACCCGTGCCAACTTTATTAAGCGTATCTACCAAACCAAGGGGGTTAATATGTTATACCTTACAAATATGTAGGTATGTATATACTTACTACTATTATGTATATATTTCTCTGGTAACTAAATAAAGCGCGTCGTGGAGTTTAACCACTCAACTCACAATGTCTTATAAAATAAACAGTGCATAGGGAACAGAGTGTCCTAACAATAAATTCGACGGTATCCCAGTTACATTGAATATTAAAATTAGGAATCCCAAAGAAGGATCATGGATTCTATTTCTATTCTGTCTTGTATATAAATCTCTAAGAAAAGAGGAAAAAGAGTGTTCTTTTTACTAAAACTCGTATAATAATTCTATAATAAAACTATAAGTTTATATTGTTTAAAAATATATTACAATATTTATTTTATGTCAAAATGCCCTTACAACGTATATTCTAAAACAATATTGAAAAAAAACAAAGAAACAGAATTTCCAAGTAAAGTAAACGATACAATGCCACTTTATTCACAGATATGTATAAAATATTTAAAATTCAAATGTTTAATTAATATAAGTCTCGCCGTAGCGTTGTTTACAATACTTGCTTATTCTGTGACATCTCATTTTACATTATGTTTTCATTTTGTAAACAGAGTTAGAATGAACAACTTATAAAAGAACTTTGTTTTCATAGAATTTACATACAAGAATTTTTTTAGAAATTGACCGTAAACGAGAATTTTGTGGATTTGGTTATCAGTTGGGAGTGTCATTTTTTTCAGTTTCACGCTGTAGTCAACTAATGTCAGGGTAGGCAGAAAGAACTTACTTGTAAATATTATTTATTAACTAGAAGAACTCAACGCCGCGCTTATCGTTTTGAGAACGATAGAAGTCATTCCTTGGACAAATACGTTATGTCAAGTAACACAATTTTTTAAAATAAGTGCAGAAAATATTCTAGTCATCATACTTTTATTTTACCCGGTACGATAAATTTTAACGGATAGAAATAGACGCGTGTATTTCAATAGCATTATTTACTCTAAAGCGAGCCGATAAAACTGTCGTCGACGACATTTTTACCGGCAATTTCAGTACGGTTTGGTAGAACATTACGTTACCTATTTAAATATATGACAAGAGAACCTTTACGCCTTTTGTACTTAAGTGAAATTGTGTTCCGCCACCCGAAAGGCAATGTTTACTTATCTTCACGTTTTATTCCTGGCGGGGTAAGCAGAGGCAACGGAGCGCCAAACGCTACGGTTAGGAAACTTGGAAACCTAGTGATAAGATACGTTCCGTTCCCCACTTTTCAACGAAATTTAAAGCATTGCGTGTTGAGTGGCGGAACTGGATGTGGCGGGATACAGCGTGTAACTGAAAAAGGAAAGAAATATATATATATATTATAATGAATTCAATGAGTACAGTTCTTCCAGCCAGATGCTGTTTCACTGCCTCAAGATGGCTCAAAATTCTGGAATGAACATAATTTTGTATGAAATTTGAATAAATTTTGACCCTAAACATAAGTTAAACACTATTAAATGGATAAAGGAGCAAAGAAGAGGCCTGTCGTGTCACAGGGGTATAACTGTGCATCTGTAAATGAGGTTGTGAATTCGATGTCCACTTAAGGAAATGATATATCACTTTGGTAATTAGGTCAAGGTGTTGAGTTCCTCAAATGCCGTGGGGAACGGAGGTGTCTTTATGGGAACAGAGTGTCTTAATATTAGGTTGCCAATCTTCTCTGCCTACCCTGTTATGTCTGATACAGATTTTTTTTTTAAAAAAAAACACTATATAATAAATAGCACTATTAAATATTGCTGTTGACGTGTTCTAGTTTTTTTATTTCGTTTTTTATTAGTTTACTATAAAATAAATATTTTATATTTTTTGCGATAAAATACTTAATTATGTTTCTTTGCTTTTTAATTCACTAAAGTATAGCTTCATATTCTGCTTATATAAACTTTTGTGTGAAACTAAGTACTAAAAAAAAATAAAGAGAAATCGGTCTTATAGATTCCCCTTACATTCCCCAAGAAACCTATATCATTGTCAAATTTCATTATTCAACGCTATAGAATTCATATGTACGTTCACTATTATTCACTAAAGAACAAAGACGTTGTATGTAACTTAAAGTTAACGAAAGCAGGTGTAAACTTAGTTTCAATGATCTTTCTGTATGAGTAAAATTTACTGGTTTTTAGCACCGATATATCTCTCTTCATACCGGAAAGGGTCATTTAAAAATATTTGGGTTAACTAATTTTGTCCATTCAGTTCATTATTTTTTTGTTTTTATAATAGTTACTTCCGACACTCAACACGCCAAGAAAATTATTTCTTCTATTATAGTTCGGGTTTTTTTCACCTTCACGCTCTATCCCAAAGGGAACTTGGGAATCTAGTTATAAATCACTCCGTTCCCATTAAGACACGTCCGATCTCTCATTTCCACCAAACAGGCATTTGTTACCGAATATTAAAACAGTATATATTTACCGAGATGTTCATAACATCGTGTTTGCAGTAAGACTAGTAACGAGAGCTTTTGTGCAGGTGTTGCATTTAACATTAAGTGAATGGGAAATTATTATTAAAAGCACACTGCGAGCTTAAAAGTACTTTACATTTTCTATTATACAAAACATTTACGTTGATTCACAAGGGAAATACTCTGTTGCGTAGTTAAAGTTGTTTTACTGAAGGAAATTATGAATCACTAAAATGAAATATATATTTTTTATTTCTTCGCTCTGGTCCACTCAATACACAATGCCTTGAATTCCGCGGAAAGTGAATCACGAAATGAAGTGACTGAATAATAGGTCCTTAGTTTTTCTCTGCCTATCCTGCTATGTACATGATACAACTAAAAAATGTAACAAAATGTCTTAATAATCATTTTTTATATCATCCACTTTCACGAACGCACGATATACATCAATCAATGGGCTTTATTATATATTGTATCTGCATAAATTTTAGTACATACCAAGTAAGAAACCGTATTTAAGCTTCACGCTATATCCCGCACTTATTTGGATAGGCAGAGGCAACTTGGGAACCCTCTGCTTAGACACTCCGTTTTCATTAAGACACTTTAATTCTCCACTTTCCGCTCAAATTTGAAGCATTTCGAAAACGTTATTTGTTTTACATTAAATCTTTATTTACGCAGAAAGTAAAGAAAGAAGTATAGCAATATATAAAAAAACTCCGTAAACTGCAGCGTCCTACGGGAAATATATGAAATTTTCAAAATGCACACGACGCGACGCTTCGGTTGCGTTCAGTATCCCTTGAGAACTAGGAATTAACTAGTTCTCAATTTTTATATATGATAGAGTTTTAAGCTTCCGACAATTTGGGCACAAAAATTTTGCTTATGGAACTACTTAACTATAAACGCAAAGAAATTTGGTCTAAGGCACCTAGACCGTGATTTGAGATATTGCATTTTGCAGCGGCATATAACGCTGTGTTTTGTCTTGGGCTTTGCTATTCGTTATTAGTACGTTAAATTTACACTTTTTAAAATGTTACAAAATTTGTTAATAGTTTTATATATATAGAAATATATATTTTTTAAATCTTATAAAGTATTATAGTAGTAAATAATTGATTTAATACAGCATATTTTAAATTTAACATAATACAGCATATTTTAATTAAGGCCTTGAGGTCTATCCTAGTGCAAGAGCACAAGAAAATGCGCCGCTTCTACTAGAAACTACTTTCTATCCACACTCGAGAAAATGAAATAGATAATATTTGCCTATACTAGCTCTAGTATAGAGGCAGAGTTCGGGAGATTCTGCCAAATAAGACGCAATGCCTTCAGAATTAAAGGTGGAAAGTGGGAAAAGTTAGTGTCATAATGGGAACAGGGTATCATTAACAGTAGATCTTCTCAGTTTTCCTCTACCTACCCTAGTTTGTATGCTAAGCAGCGTATTTAAAAAAAAAATGAGTACTTAGCTAAGATGTTATGATATATAGTACTAAATATTGCTTCAGATTATGAGGCCTGACGTGACACAGGGGCACAAGCACGTCGCTCGATCAAATAAGATATTTATTATTTTCAACTTAAATATTTAATATTGTAATTTCTTTGCTCTGGCCTTCAGAATTAAAGGTGGAAAGTGGGAAAAGTTAGTGTCATAATGGGAACAGGGTATCATTAACAGTAGATTTTCTCAGTTTTCCTCTACCTACCCTAGTTTGTATGCTATGCAACGTATTTAAAAAAAAAATGAGTACTTAGCTAAGATGTTATGATATATAGTACTAAATATTGCTTCAGATTATGAGGCCTGACGTGACACAGGGGCACAAGCACGTCGCTCGATCCAATAAGATATTTATTATTTTCAACTTAAATATTTAATATTGTAATTTCTTTGCTCTGGTAACAAGACAAAGCGGGACGTTAAGTTCCGCCGATCATCGCCCAATGCCTCAAATTTGGCGGAAAGTGTGGAATGGAACTGAGTATCTTAACACCTTCACACAAATTTCCAAGTTCCTTTTGCCTAAAACTGAGTAAGTAAATATAGCTTAAGTTATTTGATGAAAAAAAAACCGGAGACAGTCTGGTCTCGTACATTCATTACTGTTCATGTATCGTAAAAAGTCAGATATGCCTCCATACATCACGGGAGATGAAAGGTTAACCAAATCAGTATATTTAAACTCGATTTAGAGTAAAATACAGCTTCCTTCTCCGATACATTAATTCTGCATTTTATCGATGTGAAGCTTTAAGCTTATGCGTGTTGTTTATATTTTTATATTTGTTCTTTCTTTGTGGCTATGAGAAATACGCTAAAATAACAATTAAGAAATACTTGTCCTAAACAAAGAAAGGAAAGAAAAATATTATGATTTCTCCCGGTTGTCGTAGAAAAGTTTCTCACTCAGGCTAATGAAATTTCATATTTTCATTTTCTTACTCTAATAACAACAAATAAGACATAAAACGACATTATGTTCTACCAATTTACACGCAACGCCTTAAAAAATCGACAAAAGGTGGGAAATAGATCATATAATAGATACGCACTATGTTCCCAGGTTCCCAAGTTCCCTTTGCCTATCCTAAAACTGAACTACAGCATGAAGCTAAAATAAATCCCGATTAGAGACACTTTCTCTGCGCCGCAGTGTTCTATTATCAGTCCATTCCGAAATATACAAAAAAATAACGTAAAAATACCAAAAATAAATAGAAAGAAAGGCGATCGAACACAAAGTAGTTAGATACGTGATATAACTATGAAACATACCATCTGTTGTAGAATTTGGACCAGATTTTTTTATATGTCCGCCGGGTACAAATACCTACTATGTAGTTACACTTTGACGGCCAACTTTTAATACTGTACGCTTTACGACCAAAGTGTACGTTAATATTTTATAAATGTTGAAAGAACAACATTTGACAAGATTGTGTTACTTTGTAACGACCGGCGGCTTCTCCTGCTTAAACTATACGGTTATCTATGTACTACTGTAGTAATTATGTCGAACAAAATACTTTATTGAATATCTGAAAAAGCACAGCTAAGAGATAATTAACAGATAATGTATACCATTTTAAATCAAACAAATTTAACCGGATTAATCGCATATATTTATTTCTATACATTTTTCAAAATCTGAGATTTAAACACTTTGCAGTAATCCGTGGTCACACGAGTATAAAAAACTATAGAAAGTATATAGTTTTTTAAATTAGTGTTTGAGTAGGCAAAAAACTGGACTTAAATTTTTTTAATTAAATGAAATTTAGGGAAATTCGTCTTTTCTACATCAAATTGATTAAGTCATGTCGTGGCGCCGGGAGACAAGTGTGTTACGACGCCACAGGTTGGTGGTTCGATACGTACTCGACTGAACCTGGCATTCAGATATTTCATTCCCTTTAAGGCTTTCTTTTCGCCAAAGTCTAGAGACATTGCGTGTTCAATAAGAACTAAAAGTCGCGCTTTACCGTATCACAAAATTACGAAAATTGAAATATAAATCTATGTCGAAAAATTCATGTGTTCTTATCAAAAAACAGCACTGATTTATTTAATACACAAAGTGTCTAAAATGTGAACCATAAAGATTATCGTGAACTTTATTTAATATAAACATATTTACGTATTACAAAGATAAAGTACTTTTTCTTTCAACTAAATCAAAAAATTGTACCAAAAATACATGTTTAAAGAAAATATTAATTTTACTACTGCCCTCAAGAGGGCAGGGTGCTAAGACGGCAATTTCCCAGGCTAATATTTCACGGACCCGGGGATGAAATGAGAAATGCTTATTATATGAAGAATATTTACGCGACAGATAGGCTAGCTGTATAGCACAGGGATAGCAATCTAGTAGATAAAAATCTATACAAAATAAAATCTCAACTTATATAATAAACGAAATCTTGTATATAAAATCCTTGTGTACGTATTTTTAATTTTATTTATTTTGAGGATATTTGTAAATGCTTTTTTTGTTGGTTTTAAGCTGTATTCTACATGGCAGGGTAAGAGAGGGAACTTAGGAACCTAATGTTATTGCACTCCGTTCTGTTCCCGCTTGCCGCACTTAGCCTTGTCACTAGAGTGAGGAAATGAAAATATGAAATTTAGCATTTCGTCGAGTAGGGGTCGAACCCACAACGCAAAAATAACTTTAAGCGTACGTTTTACTATATGGCAGGGTAGGTAGAAAGAAAACATTATCAAGACATTACATTATCCAAATTCCGTCTGAATTCGAAACGTTTTAATGATCGAAATTAAACACCGCACTTTGTCTTACATTAGAAGAATGAAAATAATACGCTACTTCGAGTTGGAATCAAATATGACCAATTCAATTTCAATCTTCATACAAGTAACTTAAAGTCAACGTCAGTGAAGGATCTTCTATGCAAATTCAAAAACATATTTTTTTTACATTAGACAGTAAAATGTACCTAAAAGTGATGTGAATAGTTTTAAACTAGTACTAGATTACTCTGTTTTATTCACTCAGTATATTTAAAAGCTTTTTATCATTGCAAAGTTAAAGCTATATTTCTGCCGTGCCCCCAGATCGGCGTCAGCATTTATAAATTCTGCAATTACAAATATTATTTAATTAACTCAATTTACATCAGTTTAAATTCATTATTTATTATTAATTATTATTTTTAATTTTATTTATTATAATGGCAACATTGTCATTGTTATTATAAATACGACTACGACGTCACACTCGTGACACTAATTCTGATTAGTGTACACAGGGAATTTCCCTGCGATCGCTGCTTCTTTCACGAGCATCCATAAAATCTTGTATTTATTTCTTCAGGGGCGAGCCGCACTCACCCTTCCACGCACAGTGATGCTGTAAAGAACATCCCAGGTCAACAGCAGTTGAGTCACTCAGAAAAAAAACACTCGTAGCACTCTCAGTCGAGCTTGTGGACAGTGCACACCTCGGTATTTGTTGTAAAACGAATCAACGTGGCTTTGGAAATACTTGTTGTGTTTTTATTTGATACTGACGCGCTTCTTGGAGACTATTCAAGCACTCTGATCAATTTAAATGTGAGTTAGATATACGTTCTCATCAAGCTATGTAAAATTTTTATACGCTTGTTACAATCGTCTTTATGTTAGCATCTCTGTAGGGAGATCTTTTTAATATTCGCTAGCCAAAGACAAGAATTATCGTTTAGCAAGAGATAATACTGTTTATCAAATATTAAAATAGTAAAAATAAGTAATAGGTATATTGTATTAAAATAAATTCTTAATTTTCACTCTCGCAATACGCCCTTAATCTCGTGCTAATAAGTCCCGGCTTATGTTTCCTTTAGATTCAGCAAACAATGGCGGTACAATGGAAGAGAAAGCTGAATCAATAGGATAATATGGTGGGATTAACGATATATATATATATATATATATACATTTATTTCGCTATGTATTTCAAAACCTTGGAATTTCTGCTTGATAATTTTGCTTGGATGTATTTTTTAGTAATTTTTTAAAGATATTTTTTAGGCTGAGCAAAGAAAAATGTTTATTAGAAAACGTTCAAAAAATAAGGTGGTGTGGTTTGAACTCGCGATTTTTTACTCACATACCTTCAAATGATCCGTATCCTTGCATGCCTTGTCTTTTCCATATATAAAAATTATTAATATGTTATTAGCCAACTCAAATTGTTGGAAGCAAATATTAAAAATAATTACAAACATTTATTTATAGTTCATTTCATTAGTACACAGATAAATTAAATTTGTCAATTTTTATTAGTCTTCCCTTTGATCTACAATTACAAAAATAAATCCAAATCACACTTAATCATTTTTACTATATTTAAAGTGTTATTCCACACTTAGGATTATTAATAAAATAGCATTCTCTCTTGCCAAACGATAATTCTAACGAATTATCTTTGGGTAGCGGAAATTTGTAAAAATCTCCCTACAGAGATGCTTACAATATAAATAAGTCGTAGTAAGCGTATAAGAATTTTCACGTAGCTTAATAAGAACGTATGGCTTAGTTGGAGCTTCGACGGTTGGCAAGAAGCACGGATTCAAATCCTGTTACGTTCGAAATTTTTATACGTTTTTAAATTTAGTATCACACCTGACAAGTTGCTTTATAATTGCAATAGTGTGTGTATAAATGGACAATGTCTTACATTTTCAATTTCATCTTGTTAAAATAATAATTTACCCACACTCACTAGTGGGAATCGAACCTACAACATATCATGTATAGTTAAAACTAAACAATTAAAGTAATAGTAAAAAATGAAACTCAAAGAATTTCTGCAATTATTATCAAACAAATACAGTAACAAATTCTTAGCGAGCACTCCGACCGACCTACTCCGTGGTATAAGCTAAGGCTGTTACCTCTAGTATTTTCTATTGAGATTTACCGAAAAATTCAAATGCATTTCTTTGTGTAGATCTGAAATATCCAAGCTGAACTTTTGTTAGTATATATAGATAGTCATGTTAAGCTATATTACCTATTTGTGTATTATTTCCTCGCTATGGCTACCATACGGCGTTAAAAACTACTATTTAACACGCAATTTCTCGAAAAATCTTGCGATGCTTAAGAAGCGGATCCCGGCGCTTACCACTCGAGGAGATAAAATATTGAATATTTTCATATCCTTACTCTAAAAACAAAACACAGGCGGCGTTAAGCTCCACTCAACAACGCCTTAGAAACTGACCAAAAAGTGAAGAGAGGTAGTATCTTGATGGCAAAGGTGTACTTCGACATTCCGTTGCCATTAAGATACAAGCGCCGGGTAACGGAGTGTCGTAACACAAGGTTTCATCTACATCATGAGGGATACAGCGTATTTACAAGCTTTTTTATCATTGCACCAATAGATAAAGGGACTCTTTAATATATATATGATAATTTTTGAAAAAGAAACTAAAATAATAACGTCTTATAAGACAATTCATTGTCACTTTCTACATGAGTATCCATTTTCATAATTACCCTGCTACATGCGGGCTACAACGTGAAGTCAAAAAAAATATTACAAATAAGTGTCCACGGCCCCGCGCAACTGTGACAATTTATGAGGTAACGATTAAAACGCTCCTAAATATCTATTTTATTATTTGCAAAGAACCGTTC
This sequence comes from Eueides tales michaeli, assembly GCA_018249855.1. Lineage (NCBI taxonomy): Eukaryota > Metazoa > Arthropoda > Insecta > Lepidoptera > Nymphalidae > Eueides > Eueides tales. The sequence continues at coordinate 2,085 of DWMZ01002904.1, read as the reverse complement.
GTTAACGTGTCGAGCAAAGCATCTGATTTTGGTTATGCCCATTTGGGGGGATAAGATATTTTTATTTTTTCGCTCTGGTAACTAGTACCCTGGTAATTCAATAGAAAGTCTCTTAAAAATTGAGTGGAAAATAAGGTAGTATCTTAAAAGTTAGTACACTCTGGCTATTTTTAATAATATATTAGTAAACGAATAAAAAGTCCACAAAATCTAGATCCAAATTTGTAAAACCCTTATAAATCACTAAACGTAAAACCCAGTAATTGTGGGTTCGTATTCAATTCATGGTAGTGGCATATTTAATATTTTTTATTTGTATTTTACGCTCTGGTAATGAAGGAAAGTGAAGCATTGTGTCTTACCATTAGGTTCCAAGGATTTTTCTCCCTACAAATATTAAAAGCGTAACTTAAAATTTAAACCATCAGCTACAGCTGAACTCAGCAATGTGCCACTTACCGTCAGGTGACCCGTACGCTCGATTGCCGTGTCTTGTCCATAAAAAAAGGCTTTTCTTTGTATCTAGCATATAGTACCAGGTTTCCAGTTTCCTCAAATATGAAAACCTAGTTTTAACACATTCAGTTCCCATTAAAATATATCCGTTAAATATTTTCGCTGAAGTGAGGCATAGAGTGTTGAGTGATGAAACTCAACGCCGTACTTTGCATCGTTACCAGAGCGAGGAAAATAAAAATGCAAACATTTTGTTTACATCTCGCACGTTTATTCTTCTACGCCACAGTTGGCTTTATTCATAATTATCTAGATTATCCTAATAAACATAAAAACCTAACATTAAATTTTAAAACCGTAATATCAGTAAAGATACAAAAATAGGTATCTATCTGGTCAGAGATGACAATGTTTATTTTAAATGCTTAACATTACCGTTTTAAGGCAGTAGGTTATTGTGACCCATAATATGGAGATAAGGATTCTTTACTAACTATAATAGTCATTGTTCTATGAGACTGATTCTAACTCAAGGAAATAGAATATGTAATATATTCATTCGCTCTGGTAACAAAGAAAACGCGGCGATGATTTCCACCACTCAACATGCAATCCCTCAGAATTCGGCGGTAAGTCAACTCACAGATTACCTCAGACTTGTCGAAAAGTGAGGAACAGAAATTCCCTCTGCCTAGACTTCCGTATCTGGGATGCGTGTATGAAGCTAAAAATATGTATATAAATCCGCCATATTAAAAAACTACGTATACATTATTCGTTTTTGAAAATTCATAACAATATTATCGTAATAAGGCTGAAAATTAGTCCGTAGCAAATTTAATTTTGTGTTAATTTAACACAAAATTAAATTAAAAACAGGAAAGCAAACAAATTTATACAGAAAAAAACCAATTATATGACATCAAAGGTACGATACGATCACTTTGGAAATGAAAAATTAAATATTTTAGAGTAAACCTGACCTGAATTTTTAAATTAAAAGGTAAACAAATAAAACTGGTGTTATAAAATCTGCTTAGATTTAATTTTCGCTTAAATACAAATAGCTTAAAGTAAAGAGCTATTTTTACGATGTTTTTAGCTTTACGCTGTAGATAGGCAGGCGGAACCTGAGGAACTAGTATTAGGATACTCCGTTCTCATTAAGACATTTCTGTTCCTCACATTCCGCCAAATTCTGGAAGCATCGTGTATTAGGTGGCGTAACTCCTACCTAAACCTAACCTAACCTAACTTTTCTTTTTCTACCAACCTTTCTATATTTCATAGTATTTTTGTTTTTTCGTAACCCATATAAGCGCTACATTAAAAAATATAGCGCTATGGTATGTGGAGGTCGAGATTTACAATAAATGCTCATCAAATAACAAAATTCATTAGCCTTTTAAATGCTTGTCATTTTTGATTAAAAGATCTCCCAGAATTTTATTCCCGGATTAAATGGGATTGGATCGTCCAAAAACATTTTTAAATACTACTTGTTAATATTGTATAAGGTATTTTGATAATTCTACCACCTACCCTATTTTAAGCAATTATTAAATATTTTCTTAGACCTAACCTTCGAGGCGCAACTTCACACCATATAACAGACAGAGGAACAGTAAA
>DWMZ01002903.1:0-13464 GCA_018249855.1 Eueides tales michaeli | reverse complement strand
AAAGGTTCAGGATAATCAGATACCGTCTCCAAGTGAGATGGACAGGTTCAGGTGGAGGTTCGATTCCGCGACGTCTATGGTGTTTCACAATAAGACGGGGTTGCCGCTGACGTCGAGCCCCGCGCCGCTGCGGCGAGGCAATAATTGTTTTGATTTTGATGATTCTATTAATGGCGTTTCTGGGATCAAGAGGTAAGATGGGGCTATATTGTTTTAAATTTTTAAGGAATTCATTAGATATTTTTGTATATATATGTATAATAGAGCCTCAAAAATGTGTGTTTGTCTGTATAGATGAACAGATTTCTATATATCTGGTAGATTTTAAAATTATTATTTAAAATTTGAAATTATCAATATTTAATATATGTATGTATATGTTACAGTTAAAATTAGTTTTTCGTTGGAACGCGTTTTCTCTAGTTAAACCTAGTTTTAACTAAATGTCTTAGTTAAAACTAATTTCAAGTGAACAGAATACATTAAATCGTAAAATTTCAAACAGGAACATTGGTTATAACATATAATGTAACAAAAAATAATCAAATAACCTCAAATTAAAATAATGTAAGTATTTATTTGCTATTGAAATTTCAAGCACATTTGTTTTTTAACATATAATATAATAACATATAATCAAACAACCTTAAATTAAAAATGAACGAGGATTAATTTGTTATTGAAATATGGAACAATTTTTTTTCGCAATTTTTTTACGAAAACGCGTTCTAACGAAAAACTAGTTTTAACTGTAACATATATGTCGAGGGGGGGATATATGTCGTGGCGAAGCGTTTTTTTTGTTTCATTTGGCGGGATGAGATATTTATTATTTATTTATTTTTCCATTTATTGTTGTTTTTCACTAAATAATTATTTATTCATAAAAAAACAAAAAAATATACAAGAAGCAGGGAAGTCATCTCGCTTCTTGTATATTTTTTGTTGCCTAAAGTCCCTTGGGAACTGGGCACCAAAATGTCTTTTTTTTCTGTACTTTAGCACAATTAAAGGACTAATATTACAAATATAAGAGAGAATTTGTGAGGACGTATGTTTGTTCCGCTTTCACACAAAAACTAGTTAACGTAATTAAATTAAACTTGACAGTAATATAACTTATACATCAGATTACCACAAAATTTATAATTTTTAGTATCTTTGATTTTCGCGATTGTTACATATTTTAAATGAAACACTTTTAAACGGATTAATCGCGTATATTGACTTTTAAACATTTTTGGAAACCCGACGTTTCGAACACTTTACAGTAGTCCGTGGTCACGGGTAGTCCGTGACCACTCGATTAATCCGTTTAAAAGTGCTTCATTTAAAATATTATTTCTTTCTTTTGTTTATAGAATATACATAAAATGTTAAATAATTATTTAATTAACATCAAGAAAAATATGTATAAAATTTTGAAAAAAATCAATAAATTATTCTCATTAAAAACTTCAAACGATATAAAATTTACATATAAATGTTCGTTTGTACTTGGATATTACAGAAAGATCAGTTGTAATTAGAAACACATGCTGTATAATATTATTTAAATAGTAATTTGATTTTCTTTATAGTATAAGAGGCGACTGTTTAATTTTAATGTCTTGAAATGGTATAATAAATTGGATAAATATTTATGGCCCCTGTATTTGTGGCTTTCTGAGGGGTAAGAATATAAATTTAGCTACTTTTAATATTTAAAAAAAAACTTTCAAGAAATTTTGTGATAAATGCCAAACACAATAATGAAATGTAAATAAATAACACGGTTGTAAATTTAACTTAAAATTATTGCATTACATATTATTTTTTTTAATTTAAACGTATAATTTTTTAAGTATATGTCGACAATGTATTAAAATGAAGTTTGAATTGGAGAATTTAGTTAAGAGAATTAAAATGGAGAAAAATGGAGAAAACATAACGCTTCTTCCCCAGTTAGCAGAACAGACTTAGTAGAAAAAAAAAAACAATTTACAAGTGAGAATTCAATCTAGTAACCGTCGTATTCAGATACACAGTATAGTTAAAATAAGGTCGATTATTCATCATCTTTTAATTTACTCTCATAAATAAAATGTGGAAAATCAAAAAAAAAAGACAAAATATATTAAAATAAGACAGTCGTCTCATAGAGTATGATTACTTAATAGCTAAAGCAACCAACCGAATGTATACGTTTTAGTATCACATTATTACAATAGATATGTTTTGAAATAAATAAACTTTATTTTTTATCTATAACATTTTCTTTATTTTATTTTTTTATTTGGCGTAAGAATTACATAATTTAATTGTTTTCTTCAAAAAAAAAAAAAAAAATGTCAATGTATTAAGGCAAGACTATTTACATATTGACGTTACCTGTCAAGCTAACTGTTGAAAGGGAAACTGACTGGCAAAGGGAACTTGGGATTCTAAAATTAAAAAACATTCCATTTTTATTAAGGCTACCGCCTTGTTATAAAAAGAAATGCTGATATTATTTTATGTATGTTTTTCTATTTATTCAATGTTTGAAGGTTGAGTTTTAAGTGGTTATTTTTTATTTGTACTCTTGGTTGAATGATCATGGTCAACATGCTATATAGCTCATCGTAAGATATTCCGCCATTTCTTCCTGCTTGAGTTCATTTTGGTGCACTCGTATAAAGGACAATAGCTTTTTTTAGCCAGTATTAAGCAATATGCGTTGAAAGTACGGGTAGTTGGTAAGTTTACATCATTGGAGGTTTTTCTCTAGGCTCTTAAATAGCCAGGTGGTAGGAAAGGGTAAACTACTGCAAGGAATTTCCAACAAATTAAATATGGAAATGTAATGAGATACTCTTCGTATTGCTGGGGAGATTAAATACATATATCAAATTTTTATTTTCCTCGTTCTGGCAACGAGGCAAAGCGTGTCGTTAAGTTTCGTTACGTAACTCGCATTTCTTTAATTTGGCAGAGAGTGGAGACCAAAAGTCTCTTAAACAGAGTGTCTTACCACTTGATTCCCTTTTCTCACTCTGCCTAGTCTGGTATACATTGTGAAGCAAAAACAACAGTAATATTATATTATATCATTACAAAAACCATTTCACGTAGATTTATAGAGAATCATCCCATAGAATCATTATTGATTGCGTCGAAAAATTTAATATAACAACGATCTGACGTTAATTGGTTATAAATTATTCTGTATTGTCATTACATTATTTGGCACACAGCTCGCGTACTCCATTATTGTAATTTGATATGCTTAACTTAAAGAATGGCGTGAAAGCCTGTAAATGTTGAACATTTTTTTGCATAGTATTTTTCATGTGTCATAATGAGGCCAGTTCTATATTAAGGGTGCAAATGTGACTATAAATACTATGGATATAGGTTCAATTTCCTCTTAGGGAAATTTAATATTTAATATTTTAATATATGTCAACCAGAGATGGAAAATAAAATAATTCCCTCGAGCGGTGATTGAATTCAAAATCATTGTTTGTACAATCAAATGTTGTCCATGCGGCATGATCTTAATTACCATAGAAAAATTACAGTATATTGTTAATACATATTTTATTAAGCTTTACACCACATTCCGCGTACGTAACAGAGTTGGCAGAAGGAACCTGGGCACCATATTTAAGTCACTCTGTTTCCACTATGGTACTTCCGTTCCCCACTCTCCGCCGAACTCTGGAAGCATTGCGTGGCAGCACTCAACTTCTTAACCTTTTTATTAGACAAGAAACTATTAGTGTCATACTCTCATGCCCATATGCCAACACAGTCTTCAAAACATCATTTCCACTTCTAAATAGTTTACGTACAATAGTAAATATATGGATATGAATAAAAGTGAAGCCTTCTTCAATCTCACTGCTCCCACCGTATTGTAGTGTATTCCATCAGCGTGTTTGCGCTGAAGTAAATCTATTTTTTACAACCACTCGTACTGTGTGAGAACTGGAATCTATAAAAATGCTTACATAAAGCGAATCATATTATCTTTTGAGATATTCCTGCAATATTCGATATGTACATAGAGTATAAAAGGGAAATGGTATCGAAATAAAAGTTGAGATTCTTGTCGCACAGAGGCACAATTGTGTGAATGTAAACGGGACAGGCTATGGGTGTAGGTTGCTAGGTTGCTACCGAAAATTTCATATTTTAGTTTTTAATATTTTAATTTACTCGCTTTGGTAATGAGGCAATGTGTAGCGTTGAGTTCCGCCTCTCAACAAGTTGTCGGTACTTGAAGCCTGAAGTACCAAAATGTGAAGAGAGAGTCTTAAAACTACGTTCCCAAGTTCCAGGTTAAATAATAAAACATAAAACTTTATTTTGCCTTGAAAGTAGAGTAATCATATTTGGGTCTATTAATGTTATGCGCTTAAAATTCAGATAGTTTTTTCCGCCAAGAAATTAGTGAATGCAGTTTACACACACGAAAAAGCATGACTCATTGTCACGTTCCATCTGAGTCGTTTCCTTATGACGTCATATAGTAAAATTACCGTTCGTAAGCCAACCTTACAGAGAAACAGTTTTCTTTTTGATGATAATGTTCTTTTTCCACTTTCGCAGAGTTTGAATAGTGATATATTATCAGAAACATCGCTGTATCCATGGAACTTTATTCTTCCTTTACTGTGTGGTGAGTTTAGAGGGTAGGCCTGCTAAATCTGTCGTTTGTCGTTATTTTCTTTTTTATACCATTCGATAGTATAAAATCCAGGTGTATTTCATTTTATTTAAAAAAAGCCTATATGTTGCTCCACGACCTTCTCTATCTGTCAGTGACAGTTCTATAAATTCACTTTAATAGTTTCAGAGATCTCATTTTTTTTAAATATTGGTTTTTGCTTTAGTATCGTGTAAATAACAATATGCTATTAAGACACCGCTTTTTTCTAATTACAAACAGGTACTTCATTTATATCTATATTTATAAATGTGTAGCTAGTAGAGAATACGAAACATAATTTCGAAAATGTATGAAGAAGTTGATGATATCTATAGCAGGCTGCTAGCAGGTTTACACTCTAAAGATGATATGCATATACTTATTCAGGTCATAAGTTCTGTCACACAACAGAAAATTTTCAATTATGGAATGCTGGTTACAAAAACGTTTCTTAAATTTGAATTTAGAATCTTTTGCGAAAATAAGAATGTATATTTTTTCATTCCATCCAACTCAGATCCAACTCAGATTTTTGATATAGGTACTAATAAATTTGAATTTAACCAAAAGATTCATTAATCGTACCATTAAGTGGTATAATAAAGACTCAAATTTGGAAGATAAAAAAGAAGTAGTCGTCCTCGTTCTGTTCGAGCGCCAGCAATGGTAAAAGCTGTGAAGGCGCGAATCCAAAGAAATCCTATACGCAAGCAGAAACTGCTAGCCCTTCAAATGGGGTTAAGCAGAACCACGGTCAAAAGGGTGTTGAAGAAAGACCTAGCGCTACGAGCCTATCGCAGAAAACAGGACAATGTTTAGATGCGCGTCTAATGGACATGAGACTGAAGAGATCCCGCGTTTTGTTGAAGCGGTACGCGGGAAAAAAGCATCGTCAAATTCTCTTTTCGGATGAAAAAAATTTTACCGTGGAGGATAGCTACAATAAACAAAATGATAAGGTGTACGCCCACAGCAGTAAAGAGGCCAGCAACCGTATTGCACGTGTCCAGCGAGGTCATTTTCCATCCTCACTCATGGTTTGGTTAGGAATCTCATATTGGGGCTTAACTGAGGTACTTTTTGTGAGAAAGGCGTAAAAACAAATGCGATCGTATATCAAAATACAGTCCTCGCGAACCTTGCGGAACCAGTTTCTCGTACATTGTTCAATAACAGATCCTGCAAGATCCACGCAAGACTGGCTAGCGGCGCGCAAAATTGACTTCATCCGGCATGAAGACTGGCCCTCCTCCAGTCCAGACCTACTTCACGAAAAGACCTGTTCAACACGCCATCCTAATGTGGAGTCACTCAAGGCATCCTTGATCAAAGCAGCTGCCGATATTGGTATGGACCTCGTGCGTGCTACTATAGACGACTGGCCGCGCAGGTTGAAGGCCTGTGTACAAAATCACGGAGCTCATTTTGAATAATAGTAATTAAAATAAGAATTCATGTTTTATTATGTTTCTTGTGATATATAAATGATTATTCTAAAAACAAACATGTCTCAATTATTTCACGATAAAAATATGGCAAAACTTACGACTCGACTAGGTAATATCCGCATATACATAAATATGTATATTATATGTATTTTCATATAAATAAATTATATGTATCCTTATATAAAGAAATCTCATAAATTAATTATAAATATTAATCTATGCCATTTCCATTTTAGGTCCACAGTCATACCCATATCGACTTGGAACCCATCAAGAATATTAGGAAGGGGGCAACTTTTGAATCCGTTTTGTGTCAACTCGAGTTTCTCCGAGCAAGCTTGTTTGATTAAATTTGATTACAGATTCTACATAAATTTTCATATGCGGTTCGGCGGCGCGGCGTTCAATTCAGTTATTGATACCTAAGATTTATGCGAGCAACAATGTTGTATGTAAAATATTTATTGTTTCTACCGTATTTAATAATTAAATTAAAGTTATTTAGCGAAAATGTTCAATAGCTGTGTTTTATTAATGTTAATTTATCATTAACCTGATACCTGTCGTGGAGCAGAGGCACATGCGTGTGACTGTAGCCGATAGGGTGGGGTATGTGGGTTCGATCCCCACTCGAGGAAATGAAATTTTTAATATTTTCAATTTAAATATTTAATGTTTTCATTTCCTCGTTCTGGTAACAAGGCAAAACGCGGCGTTAAGTTCCGCCACTCAACACGGAATGCCTCAAATTCGGCGGAAAGTGGGGAACAGAAGTGGAACTGAGTGTCTTAACACTAGGTTCCCAAGTTCTCTGTGCCTATCCTTCTGTGTACGGGATATAGCGGAAAGCTGAGAGAGACAAACAGAGAGAGAGAGAGAAAAGTAATCTTTATTTGTAGCTCGTCCTCAATCTTTACCTTTACCGTAGCATTTGGCACTCCGTTCTCTGCTCACCCCGCTACTGATAAAACGTTAAACTAAGATAAGCTAAGTTAATTTATCTTAAAGATATTAAGTGGTATTCAAAACATTACCTCTTGTTACCGCTAATTATGACTCTGCGCTGCTAACCTGTATTAAGTAAATGTGCGGCGTTGAGTTTCGCCACTCAACAAATAATATCCATAATTCAGCAGAAAGTGGAGAACGAAAGTGTTTTTATGGGAACGCAGTGTCCTAAATGTTCTGTTAATTGCGGGATACAGCGTGAAACTGAAAAAAAAACAAAACCTTCACGCATTATTTTCCTTGATTGCTAAAATTATATTTCCCTTTCATATTATGTACCCTTTACACAGACCGGGTTACGTATTTTCCTCGGGCAAATTTGAAAAACAAAAATAAATTGGTTCGCCGCGTTATTAGCTACTAAATCACGCGAAAGTCTTGGAATTCTCAAAACTTGTTTCACAAAGTTATACTTCAACACATTATAAGTATATAAATTGAGTTTTAAGTCTTATAGCCAACTGTTAATGGAGTGTTTGGTTCCTTTAAATTACAGTACTATGGTGTAACTAACTAGCGCACTATATAGTTGTGTGTTGTAACGGTCATGAAGGGAATATTTAAGTTTTTTTATTAGTAAGTAGCGACACGCCCATGGCTTCGCCCGCATGTATTACAATATTTTATTTACTAATGGCAATTGCTTTTTTGTTCTTATAAAATTATCACTTTTAAGACATTAGGCAGGTATATGTACATTAGAAACTAAGATTTTGCTAATTGAATGAAACAATTGTAACAATTTTGTCGAATTAAATTATTTCATAGGTACTTTACAAATTTACAGACTTCAAATTGAATTCTGTAAATATGTAAAGTACCTATGATTTCTGACTTTTAGAGTAAAACAATGAAAAAATGGAAAATTTTATTTTATATTATAAACACAAATTGGTATCGGGAACCTCACCTAAAGGATCAAAAATATTCACTTACGAGTATAAGAGCGCGGTATACATATACTCGTAAGCATTGTCGATAACGTCACTGTCTATATAAAAAGACATAAATTTTCTACATTAGTAATTGTTTCCCCAATCAAAGGTTGAATAGGTTTTATTATTATGTCAAATGGACAGTAAAAGTTCACATATCCTCTTTTTGATCGAATTTGAAGCATTTTGTTGACTCGCGGAACTCAACGCCGCGATTTGTCTTTGTTAAGAAAATAAAAAATAATTTGACGGATTTAAACTCACAACGTTCACTTTTCCACAGATTTATATTAATATTTATTTAAATTTTCCTAATACAATACTATAAAGACACTCAATAAAACGTTAAGTTGGCACAGTAAAGTGTTGCAACAGTATGGGGAGCAACTTAAGTGCGCCCGCAGTAAAACTCCGTAGTAACTGTTTGTTTAGAGCATCCCGGGCTACGTTTCATATAGCTTGCTGGTTATCATAGAGTAGACATTGTACAGAGATAATATCTTTGTAATATCAATATTTATGAGTTTTATTATATGCAGTAATTATAAAACAGACATTGCTGTAGTCGAAACATGCAGCGTTGTGTTCCGCTACTTCTCCATTTCCAGCTATTAAGGCTGGGATGTTGAATAACGGTTCTTAACGCTGCTTGGATCACCATACTGGAGGCGCACTAGTGCAACTCTAGCATTGTGTGAACGTAAGACGCTACGTAACGAGCAAGCTTTATAGCAGACATCATCGGCCACCAGCGGAACACTTTGCAATTGAAATGGATGAAGGTTTAGTTTTATGAAATTAAGTTTTACTTAAAGGCTTGTCATCACGCAGGAGCACAAGCGTGACTGTAAAAGTGACAGGTTATACGTTCGATCCGCACTTGAGGAAATTAAATATTTTATATACTCATATGAAATATTTAATATTTTTATTTTTTCGCTCTGGTAACAAGGCAAGGCGTGGCGTTAAGTTCCGCCGCTCCACACGCAATGCCTTAAATGCCTCAGAAGCAGAGAAATGCACAGAGTGTCTTAAGACTATGTTCCCAAATTCCTTTTACTTAGTACCCTGACATGAGCGTGAAAGTAAACAAAAAGTGTCTGCAAATATATACTCTGTACACAATAAAGACAAAGTAAGTTTAGAGGCAAATGAAATGAACGATGCAGCATACCTGTCAAATGCAGCCTTCGTGTTTACACTCGTGGTCCCCGACTGACGTGAGTAGCTATGTCTTGCTTTATTTTATTTGATTTTGATTGATTCTCATCAGTTGTTTGCGAGAAATAGGAAAAAATACAGTTGCCTACTATATTTTTTCCTATTTCACGCACATCAGCAGAAAATATAGTCTTAGACCTGTCATGTGTAGAGAAACAAGACAGGTTATGGGTTCGACCTTCACTCGGGCGAATGAAATATTTATATTATTTTGCTCTAATAACGAAGCAGAGCGCGGCACTGAATTCCATCACTTAACAAGCAATTTCTGAAGTTGCCTGTATATCTTCCTTTTTCTAAGACTTCGAGCTCGTTGAACGGCGGCACTTAATCATGCGTGTTATATATATATATATATATATATATATATATATATATATATATATATATATATATATATATATATATATATATATATATATATATATATATATATATATATATATATATATATATAAAAACGGTTTTTTTTCTATCTATCGGAATGAAAGTGATTGGAAATCTGAATATGGATAGAATTTTCCTCCAAATGTGGATAGAGTAGAAAACTATCGCGTTGGCATTCATTTACTGCTACAATGTATGTTTATACAATATTTCAAAAGAATCGTCTAATCTTCTTCTTAATCGCTTCTCACAAAGCTTGATCTTATTTTGTTTTTTTATTTATTTTCTTCTAGCTTCACGATGTATCCCGCACAAGGCAGGGTAGGCAGAGGGAACCCGGGAACCTAGTGTTAAGACACTCTGTTCCATTTCCGTTCCCCACTTTCTGCCGAATTTGAGGCATTGCGTTTTGAATGGCCGAACTGAACGCCGCGCTGTGCCTTATTACCAGAGCAAAGAAATGAAATGTTAAATTGAAAATATTAAATAATTCGTTTTCTCGAGTGGGGATTGAACCCAGAACCTGTCGATTACAGCCACACGCTTGTGCCGCTGCGCCACGTCAGGCCTCAGCTTGATTTTAATAAATAAATATACGTATAACAAAAAACAGTGGCGTAAAATAAAACGGTAATGTGACAGACAGCTGCTTATACTGGGTACACATACACCTGATTTTAAAAGATATGCTTTTATGCAATCTTCTATTATTTTGCGTCAAGACGCTCCATTCCCATTTTAAATTTCTTCAAATGGTGATCGAACCTTCAAACTATTGCATTTATATGCTCACGCCTGTGCCTCTGCGCCACGACAGTCCTCTACGTAAATACTCGTAAGTCAACTCATGATACAAAATTGTAAAATATCACTACAAAGTTGAAAATTTATACTCTTAACCTAATTAGATAGTATTCCTGGCAATATCTGCAGTTAAAGTTGCTTTTATTCCGTCTGGGCAATGCAATACAATGTATATGTATTGTTGTAGCGTTTATGGACTCCTATGTTACTTCATGGACGCGTCATAGATTTTTATGTTCGGCCCCAACTAGTAACTTAATTTATCTTGCTACTTATTCTTCTGTAAGTTGCTTGAAATAATAAATAAAGTATAATAAACATTCTGTTTATATGTTATATTTTTTATCAAAAGTGCTTAATAGTAGTTCATTGGAATAAAGAATATTTTGAATTTGAATTCATTCTTCTGATGGCAATTAATATTTTATGTCATACATAGAGCTTGCCTTGGTGTGCGATTGGTTTAGAGGGTAGCTTGGAAAGCTTGTGGTTTTAATCCCCTACTTCAAGAAATTAAATATATTCAATATTTCTTTTCTCGATCTGGTGACAATGACAAAGAACTTGTTTCCCACTTTCCGTCACTGCGTGCTGAGTGGTAGAAAGTGCGGAACGGAAGTACCTTAATGAGAACGAAGTATCTTGACATAAGGATCCCTGGTTCCTTCTATCTACCTTAATATGTGCGAGATAGATCCTGTAGCTAAAAATATTTTTATTTTTATCATTTGATTTTATTGTAACGTTTTTCTACTAATTAATTAGGTATGGAGGTATAAGATTTTCATATTTTCTTACATCATATTTATTGTATACTTCTTGTCTATTTAGGTTACGGTATATACGACATGTTATATATAAAGAGATAAGAAAGAGAGACGAAGCGTGAAAATAAAGATAGAAGGAGATGAAAGGTTAACGAACAACCTACGGGAAAACACAAACACACTTTTTTGGCGAGAAGTATGTGATTCAAGGAGTTGCTCGCTAATCTGTAGTATGCCTGCTGTACGCAGATGATGCAGATAGCTTATTGCATTATCAGAAAGCAAGTTACAGTTACATTGGTTACAACTCTGAAAGAAAGGTGTGCAAATAATGGGTCTAAGCTTGATTGCGAATAAGACGAAGGATCTGATATTTCAAAGAAATGAACAAAGGACGAATGCAAAATCAGCGTACATAATAAGACTTTAGAACAAACGGGAAATATGCTTTGTGGGGACGGAAGACACAAAATGGATGTGGAAAGGTATACTCCTGCCGGTTACAGAGTTAACGGTGCTGTAGCTACATTATTGAGACAGCGATACGTCAGCATAGCTGCACGTTTGGCTGTACACAATGCAGATGTGATGATTGGTACCGACGCTATTGTACGGCACCTAAACGTGGGTATTACAGAACAAGAATGAAAGAAAGATGAATTCTGCGGAGGTGCTATCTCTTCGTGAGATATGCGGCGTTTAGCTGCTATTCAGTTTAGCTGATTAATGGCGCATACCCAATGAAGAGATATAAATAATGGTATGTACAGTTAAAATGGAGAAGAATGTGATCAGGTGGTTTGGGCACGTCGAGCTAATGAATGATGAAAGAATGACAAAAAAATGACCTTCGAAAACACAATTTCTACGAGACTGGAAGAAGGTTACAAAAAGCATGAGTACCGTCCGAAGTGCATCTTTAAAGAGGTTGAAGACAGTGGACAAGGCGAAAGAGATATGCTGAGACCGTAGCGATTCTCTCTGCTTACCCCGCTAGGGATACAGCGAGAAGCTAAATTAAGCAAAGTTAAATATATACATTACTATTACGTTAGTGTATTGGTCAATACATTGGTATAGAAAATGTATAAAAGAATCTATTTTTTTTGCTAAAAACCAAATTAAGTGCATGGCAGGTTATCTGCATTGTTCACTTTACTTATGACTTAATGATATTTCTAACACTATTGTAAGCGGGTTTGTTTTACTGTGTATGAAGAATTGAAAAGTGTGAAGTATTTAAGGCCTGTCCTGAACACAAGCGTGGGACTGATAACGGAACAGGTTGTGATTTTACTTAGCTCTAACGAAAATTTGCACTTTATGCTATAATAGTTATTAATCGCAACGTTTTAAAAAAACAAAATTTAAATCCAGACAGACAAAAAGAAAACAAAAAGCCACCCAATTTAACTCATGCCAATTTACAACTTTACATAAATTTTCTGATCTAAATAATAGACGACAGACAAACAGACATGTGAAACTATTAGCAAAAGTTTGCTTTTGCAAAGTTCTTAACACTAGGTTCTCAAGTTATTTCTGCCTACCCAGCTATGAGTGGGATACAGCGTGAAGCTAAAAAAAAGTATTTTATTTTTGTTAAACATAGTTTTTTTATGAAAAAAACATGACAAGCGAGCGTACGGGTCACTTGATGGTAAGTGATAACCACCGCCCACGGCCCCGCGTAACAACAGAGGAGCTATAGGAGCGTTGCCGTCTGTAAGGTGGATGGGCACCGGGGCCCAGCATTACCCAATGCGAAACACAGTGGCCGAAGCCACTATTTAACGGCGTTTTATAATGATCCGGTATAGTCTGCCCATGCGTGTTGTCATTGCTGACAGCATGACTCTCCCACACCTACTTTAGTCGTCTCTTACGACACCATCAGAACCAGGGTGACCTTATTCTAAGCCGGAATCACGTGGCACTGGGTGTACAGTGTGAAGCTAAATTAAAGCAAATTTAAGAATAATTTTTTAAAAAGTTATTTCATTTTACTGCAGTATGATCACCTTATATTGATAATTATGTAACTATTTCATTACTTATCAACAATATTGATCACCAAAACAACAAAACATCGTTCAAATCCATCAATTCACCATATTTTCTTATCACTTACCCATAAATGATTATTTCAACACACTTCAACCCTCACCCGCAATAAAATCTTGGACATATGGTAAAAAAGCCATAAATGAAAGGGACTT
>DWMZ01002902.1:0-13467 GCA_018249855.1 Eueides tales michaeli | reverse complement strand
GTGGGGAATGGAACGGAGTGTCTTAACACTAGGTTCCCAAGTTCCCTCTGTCTACCCTGCCATGTGCGGGATACAGCGTGAAGCTGATATGATAAAATATAGAATATAATGTATGTTTGTTTGCTCTTATTATGACAGAGCATGGTGTTAGTTGAGGTACATGCAAGTCAGGTGAAAGTGGGGTATTTAAATGCTTAACGCCGTTCAATATAAAGGATAGACCGTGATGTTAAAAATAAAAAAAAAGGAATATATAACTAGCTCCTAGAAATATAATAATTGGTCCTTTATATTTTTTAGTCCAAAAATATTGTAAAAAATAGAGATAAAACTTAATTTTGTCGGCTTTTGAATTTCAAATAAGAATACAGAATATCTATATTTTTTAGTCTTGGTTGCAGATACGACAGTAGGTAAAAAAGAAGCTACTTTGTATTCCATGGATTTCACAACGTGTATGTCAGTGCGGAGTGAGGACCTCAGAGTAGTTCCTGGAGCTTCCGACCCAATGTTGACTTACTGAGCCGAGCGAGCTTCTTTCTCTATAATCCTAAATTAGTTACGTTATTTTTTTTTTCATATATAAGATTTCATATTTTTACTATTTTTTAAAGTGTTTTTAGCCACACTTAGGAAAGAAAAATACTAAATTAAAAAACGTATAAAAATTTGAATAAAGCAGCAATTGAATCCACGCCTCTCGGAAACCGTCCAAGCGCTCTGACCAACTAAGCCATTTGTTCTCACCAACCTCCGTCGAAATTATTTTACGCTTGTTACAACTTGTTTATGTTGTTAGCATCTCTGTAGGGAGATTTTTACAAATTTCCGCTACCCAAAGACAATTCTTCAGAATTATCTGTTGGCAAGAGAGAATGCTATTTATTAAATATTTTTACTATTTTAAAAGTGTTATAAAATATATAAAAAATTAGGAAAAGAAAAATACAAAATTTTTCCTAACAACATAAATAAGTTGTAACAAGCGTATAAGAATTTCGACGGAGCTTGGTTAGAACGTATGGCTTAGTTGGTCAGAGCGTTTGGACGGTTTCCAAGAGGTGCGGGTCCAAATCCTGCTTCGTTGCGATGGTTGTGAGTTTTCATTCTTAAGGAAATGATGATACCATTCACCGCTGGCACGATGAGTTCTGCCATTGATTTCTCAATGACTTGAAAATGAAATGAAATTGGATATGCGAACCCTGCTGTATGGGTACTGGAAAGTAAGCAAAGTAAAACATAGAAATTCGCTCACTCAACACGCAACGCCTCCAAAATTCAGCAGAAAGCGGAGGACGGAAGTGTCTTAAAGAAGAACGGAGTGTCTTATACTATGTTCCCTCTTTCTATCCTATTCTGTTTGGGAAAAGCTAAAAGAAAAATCCATTATTAAATTATTTCTTTGCCGTATATATTAATATGATTAATTTATATATTTATTTAATCAATTCCTTGCCATCACTACCGCCATTATTGTTCAGCCTCATTACTATATGCGGCTTAAAACATATTAATCGGTACATCATGGTTCTTTAGTATATTAAAAAATATAATGTCACTTTACCACAATTTTATCTATAAAATTTCTTATGCAACGTAACTTTTATAAATTATAATGTATTTAAAAAAAGCTGTATCGCTTCTCTATTCAGCTAAGGATACAGCGTGAAGCTGTATGCCTCACATTATAGAGTGACAAAAGACTTATAAGATGTGTTCGGTATTATTCATAGTAAAAAAATTACCAGCCCTTTGACATTCCTTCGACACTACACTCGAAACAAAGCAGATGTGTAAAAGTAAAAACGCTAATATAAAATTGAAGAAATTATGGAATTAATCATATTTGAGACTTATCGTGGCTGAGGTCATTCCAACAACAGATTGTGGTTTGGGTTTTCACTTGAGAAGATGAAATATTATATATTTTCATTGCTACGCTCTGGTAACGAGGCATAGCGCGGTATTGAGTTACGCCACTTGCCACGCAATGGTACAAACTTGACGGAAAGTGTATAACGGAACGGAGTGTCTTAACACTAGGTTCCCAAGTTCCCTCTGTCTACCCTGCCATGTACGTGATACAGGGTGAAACTTAGAAACAATATATTATTAATTACTTAATAATTTCAGTAACCATTCAAAGAACGTACTGGCATCCTTGTTAAATATATCAAGTGATGTTCCAGAAACCAATCTGTAACTTTCAACTTGAGTGTAAATCGTGATTATACTAGAGATAACTGAGAGGCTTATGATTAATTAATTATTAAAATACTTATATAAATCATATTCGTACGATTTTCCCTTGCGTAGGTATTATTGTTAGCACATGACGGGGAACGCACAAGAAACATATTATTAAGGTCCCCACTTGCGCTCAATTTACGAGACGTGTGTAGAATGACGGAGTTTAACGCTGCTTTGTCTCGTTACAAAAGCGAACAAATAAAAAGGATTATTAATACCATGCGATGGCAAACAAACACCAACCCGTCGAGTTCATGTCCAATGCACTACAGAATAAAAACAATACAAATAATCCTAAGATTTTTTAATTATGTAATATTATTTATAATCAAACCAAATATCGACATCGAACAAAAAATAATCTCAGCTTTCCGCTGTATCCCGCACATGGCAGGGTAGACAGAGGGAACTGGGGAACCTAGTGCTAAGACACTCCGTTCCGTTTTCCACCTTCCGATAAATTTGAGACACAGCGTGTTGAGTGGCGGAACTCAACGCCGCGCTTTGCTTTGTTACCGAGAGCGAAGAAATGAAAACTTTAAATATTTAAATTAAACAAATTAAATCGTTCATTTCCTCGAGTGGGATCGAACCCACGGCTTGTCAAATAATATGCAGTAACATTTTTTAAAGCATTTTGCAACAAAATATTTTCATATTTAACACATAAAATATACGGAAAATTTAATCTATGAGATTTTGCTCTAAAACCACGATAACTTGACAAATATTAGCTTGAAGCTATTGTTGATACCATAGTACACTATGGTATATACAATAAGCTTTCTAAGAGAATTAAAATTTTCTTTGGATATTTGAACCCGCTACCATATCGTGTATGTTGCTCTTTTTTGTCGTTCGCATCCGCTATCATAGCGTATACGCTCCATATTTTTCGTTCGCAATGGTGCAGTATCATAGCGTCATACTCCTAACAAGGCGACTGTAGTTTCGATTCCTACTTAAGAGAAATAATTATTTTCATTTACATTTGCAATACTCAGCGTTGAGTTCCGCAACTAACCACGCAATATCTCAAAAAAGTAGGTAGTGCTTGAGATTAAAAAAACATGCTAAATACGAAATACAGTGTGAAACTACAAAAAACGAAAAATATTTTTTTTCCAAAATCAGGTAAAGCATCTATTTATAGCCTAACTAATCTATACATATAAATAAAAATGAAATGACGGTCTGTGGTTTCAAAATAACCTTAATTCTCCAAGTGCATATTTCTATTCACGCGATTTCAAAACATACATAAAATTTGTATAAGACAACTTTGTTCAGTCTCTATGTCTTTCTGTTTGTCAGCGCTAATCAGAGGAAAAGCTGAATTGGTTTTTATGTGACTTAAACTTAAACTGTATAAAAATAAAACTTGGGAATTGACAACCTAGTGTTAGGACACTCCGTTCCGTTCGCCAATTTCCAAAACGGCGGAACTCAACGCCGTGCAGTACTTGCATCTGAGCAAAGAAATGGAAACATTAAATATTTAATTTGAAACTATTATATATTTCACTAGTTTAAGCAGGAATCGAACCCACAACATATCGGTTACGGTGAATTCCCTGCGCCACGACAGGCCTATATAATATATATATACGAGTACAACATTAATACAAATCAATACATTATTCTCAGAATCGTATAATAATTAGATCAAAACATACCTTACTGACGTGTAATTATGATATAACGCTATTAATTATGTTAGTTAATTAGTATGTGATAGCATTGTTCGATATAATAACAATGTGCAATTTTCAAGTCTAAAATTATATAAAATGCATACAATTTGTTAGACAAAACATAGGTCATGAGGTCTGTCATGGCGCAGCGGCACAAGCATGCGACTGTAAACGACAAGTTTTGGGTTCGATCCCCACTCGAAGAAATGAAATATTTCATATTTACATATAATATATTTGTGTATTTTTTTATTTCTTCGCTCTAGTATCAAGGCAATGCGCGGCGTTGAGTTCCGCCACTAAAAACGCAACGCCTCAAATTTGGCGGAAAGGGGTAACGAAAGTGGGACGCAGTGTCTTAACACTAGGTTCCTCTGCCTACACTGACATGTGCAGGATTCAGTGAGAAACTGAAAAAAAAAGAAAAAAGCATAGGTTCTAGAGGCGCAGTGGTGGACTGTTACTGGATTAATTGACATTCTAGTGAAAAAATGGTTCACACTCCTTCATACTGTTAACAAGACAAAACGTGACGTTGAGTTACGCCGTTCAACCTAGAATGTCTCGAAAATTGGATGAAAAGTTGATATTACACATATTAAGTTTCTCTATTTTCCTACTGAATTTGAAATATTGGTTTTAAAAATGCGTAACTTAACACCGCACCACGTGTTTATAACATACCAATTTTCCAATTAGACATCGATTTAATAATGAAATGAAGCGTGAAAATGATATCCCAATATTATCTTTTGTTCTAACTAAAATGAATATTAATTGAAGTTGAAAATGAAAGAAAATAATTTTAATATCTCTGCCGTATAATTTAACAAAGTTATTGCGGTTAGAACAATATTTTACTGGGCTCGTTGTGAATTAGTTTGCGCTTAAGTTTTTTTTTAATTTAATTTACCTTTTTTTTAATGTATAGGGAAGAATTTTCTGTTTTTAGGGTTTCGTTCCTATGTATTAGGGAAAAAAAAATCTGTTTTTCAAGCTCCTTTCGTTATAGAATAATTGTATTGTTCATATATCAAGATCATTTATTTATCTCGAGGCAGAGAGATCTCGGAAATCTAGTGTTAAGACACTCTGTTCCGTTTCCTACTTTCCGCTAAATTTAAGGCATTTCATGGTAAATGGCGGAACTCAACGCCGCGCTAGCCTTCTTACCAAAGAAAAAAATGAAAATATCAAATATTTATTTCATTCGAGAGAGTATCGAACCCACAACCTATCGTTTCCAGTCATATATTTGTGCCCCTGCGCCATGAAAGGTCTCTAAAGCTACTTAATGGAAACATTCATATACACGTCCTATTGGAACATAAAAAAAATTAAGCTTTCTATACAACGGCAAAGAATAAATAGTGACGAACCACTGCCGTGAACAAGGCCTCCTTATATAAAAATCGGATCAGGAGCTATAGTGTCGCAGGCAGACACACAGATAAACTCGTAAAACTTATAACATCTCTTTTTTTAAGTCGGATACTCAAAACTCTTACAAACTTATAATGATACTTTATTTTATACTAAATAAGTGTATACGCTCTGAAACTTAAAATTTGACAAACTTTTATGAGTAGTACTTCCGGTTGACCTACATTACTGAAATTAGTATAGAACGCTCAGTGAGTGAGTCTAACTTTTATATAAGTATTCATTTTTTATATTTTATTGTTTTATTACATTTTTAAGACATTGAGACTGACAAAAGACTATAAGCGAGGCGTGTATGCCTATATGACGGAATGATTTATATATATCATTTTGAGGCATGTCGTGGCGCAGCGGCACAAGCGTTGCCTGAAACCGACAGGTTCTGGGATCCCCAGTCGAGAAAATGAAACATTTAATATTTTCAATTTAAATATTTAATGTATTAATTTCTTCGCTCTGGTAATAAGGCAAAGCGCGGCGTTGAGTTTAGCCACTCAACACGCAATGCCTCAAATTCGGCGGAAAGTGGGGAACGAAAGTGGAACGGAATGTCTTGACACTAGGTTCCCGGGTTCCCTCTGCCTACCCGGCCTTGTGCGGGATACAGCGTGAAGCTAAAAAAAAAGAGGAAAAAAAAATTGATAACAAGACATAGCGCAGTATTGAATTTCGCTATTCAACACGCAACGTCTTAAAAATTGGACATAAAATGCCAACCAGTCATATATACAGGATACAGCGAGAAGCTTATAAAAATATATCGCACGAATTCAAAACATTGCCTGTTGCAAAGTGGATCTTAACGCTGCACTAGTTCATTTATTAGTAGAATCCAATTCTTTAAGCAAATCACGGCGCTGAGTTACGCCATTAATGCAATGATTGAAGAATTCGGTGGAAAGTTCAAAATGGATTAAAAAGTTCTCTCTGCCTACTCTGCCATAGGCAGGATACAGCGTGAAACTAAAATAAAACTCTTAATACCGCTACTCTCTCAATATTACCGTGTCTTAACTATATTTAACTATACATCTTAACTTATAAAATAGAAAAAAAAAAGTTTTGCTTAAATATTTATTTAGTACTTTGTCACGTTCCGCAGTAAGATCCGCCGAAAATCGGGTAG
The DNA here is from genome assembly GCA_018249855.1 of Eueides tales michaeli. Classification (NCBI taxonomy): domain Eukaryota; kingdom Metazoa; phylum Arthropoda; class Insecta; order Lepidoptera; family Nymphalidae; genus Eueides; species Eueides tales. Next base: position 6,951 of record DWMZ01002902.1, on the reverse strand, counting down.
ATAATTGAAAACAAAATGTCATATATAACGCTCTCCCTGCCTATTCTACCTTGTGCTGTATTACAGCATTAAGCTAAAATCAAAGAAATACATACAAAAAAGTGTACATCTACACACATTCATACAGAAAACACGATTTCTGTGTAAAAACAACAACTTTTCCAAAGTACAACAAAATATAAAAACAAAATGAAAAGGTGACTTTTTAAATGCTGAACAAAATTTTTAAAAACGTCATGAAATGGCAGAAAACGATTTCATTCCATTCAGCTCGCACTGTACTGTAAGGCGTCACAATACGGTATAACGAAGCCAGACCGCGCCTAACTAACTCTATTCAACTGCTGTTACGGGTGTATCAGTGTACGTGATGTTGAAGAAGTGTACATATATATACCTATATGTATATATATATACATATAGGTATATATGTATATATATATATATATATATATATATATATATATATATATATATATATATATATATATATATATATATATATAAAAAAAAAAAAACTATTTAAAGAAAAGATTTTTTGATCATATTTAGCGTTTTTTTTTAGCTTTACACAGTCACTTCTGTTCCCCACTGTGTCAAAGCAGCTAAAGCAAGAGGGAACCTCCGTTCCTATTAAGTTACTTTCATACCGACGGAGCTCTGAAGGCATTGCGTGCTGAGTGACGGAACTCAACGCCGTGCTTCGTTTACCTATGCGAGTAAATACTAGTGTAAATGAAATTCTTCAATTTACAATCGCAAGCTTGTACCGCTACGCCATGACTTGTTTCCGGGTGGTATCAGAAGTAAGGTGAATGAACGCGTTTTGATCACTTTATAAGAAAAGACGTCGTTTTCTTAGTAATTATAAAATGTCACACAATATATCAGTAATTACGCTTTAACTTTAAAAGAAAGAGAATCAAATATTACGGTTTGTGCATACATATATACCTCTTTCGCCTCGTCTACTGTAATCAACCTCTTCTTACATACCTAAAAAGAGTCTTCAACCTCTTACATGATATTCCTGCAGTATCATAGAGACGTAGAATGTCAGTCAAAATATATTTTGTCTCTCTCTCTTGTTACTCTCCTAAATATATTTTGTCTCTCTCTCTTGTTACTCTCTCTCGGCTCATTGCAACATGAGAAACTTAATGAAAATCAAAAACTTCAACTTCAGCAGTGTTAGGGCTTAGCTGAAGTTGAAACTAAAGTATATATTGGAAACTTGAAGATGTGTAGTTTGCAATTCACATTCATTAGAACTTCTTGGTTAGTTTAGTTCGACATTCTCAAATTCTTGTTCAACACTGATTGTATCGATTATCCTCTTTGAAACTCAATATATAAATTATAGATATATAAAATTAAGTCGCTGCCGCTGGCGTTTTTTCGAAATGATTTATTTTCATCTGCCTTGTTTATTAGAGAACAGAATATCTAGACACCAAGTTCGTAGAGAAAGTCTTGACACTAAGTTCATAAAGAAAGTCTTGACACTAGGTTCGTAGAGAACGCAATGTCTTGACACTAGCTTCTCTTAATAAAACAAATAAAAAAGATTATAATATAACATAATATTTTACAACAATTTGATGACGATTTTACAAAATATTTTTTTGTGACAGAGTGATTTCTATTCACAGAAAAAGATCCAAGCAAAATTACCACCGGCTCAATAAAAACATAATCATGTAAGAAATTCAAAAGCAATAGAAAAGGCCGAGATTAATTGATTGAATAATTTTGTTGGGCTCTTTTGTGAAATATGAAAGTATTCATCGATATATAATTTGTAAGGGCCAAAACAGTATTTACGATAAATTGTGAGTACATAGGACGAAGCTGCAATACAGCTTCGATTCCTTATTGATGTAAATATTTAAGATATTTATTATTACATAATTATAAAGTTGAAACTGAACTTGGGAAGTGTTAAGATATTTCCAATTTATGAATGGCGGAACTCAACGCCGCGATTTGCCGCCTTACCAAAGGGAGATAACGAAAATATTCAATATTTAATTTCCTCAAGTGGGTATCGAACAATTGTATTTATAGTCACACGATTATACCTGTGCGCAACGATCTATATATCTCTATATAATTTTAATAGAGAATACAAATATAGGCCTTATATAGGCCTTGAGGCCTGTCGTGGCGCAGCGGCACGGGCGTTGCCTGTAACCGACAGGTTCTGGGTTCGATCCCCAGTCGAGTAAATGAAATATTTAACATTTTCAATTTAAATATTTAATGTTTTCATTTCTTCGTCTGTCTGGTAATAAGGCAAAAGCGCGGCGTTGAGTTCCGCCACTCAACACGCAATGCCTCAAAATCAGCGGAAAGTGGGGAACGGAAGTGGAATGGAGTGTCTTGACACTAGGTTCCCGGGTTCCCTCTGCCTATCCTGCCTTGTGTGGGATACAGCGTGAAGCTAAATATAAATATAAATATAATAAATATAGGCCTTAGTGCAAGTTTGGCATAGCGTGTGACTGTAAACGCTATGCCAAATTGGTTGTAGGTTTGATCCTCAGTCGAAGAAGTCAAATAATAAATATAATTTCTTCGCTCTAGTCATTAGACAGACTGCGGCGTTGAGTTCCGCCACTTAACACATAATGCCTCAAATCCAACGGAATGTAGAGAACAGAAATGAGTGTCTTAACACTAGGTTCCCATGTTCCCTCTACCTACCCTGCCATGTGCGGAATATATCGTAAAGCTGAATATAAACTTATTTAACCAAAAAAGATTTCCTTCGACATATTCTATATTGAAACATCAATAGTCAGTGATTTCATACAAACAGAGTTAATATTGCAAATTGGGAGTTAGTTATTTCTAAGGGAAGCGGTTACTACAAGTTCGTTAGTGCCCTTTGTTAGAGTAACCGAGACTTTCATGTTGGACTATAAAGAGTCTATAATTGTTAGAGATTCGCGTGGTACTGTTTCTTGATGTACGAGCAAATGCGGTGGTTGCGGATTCGATTTTCAATAATGCAATAAATAATGAGGCCTGTCGTGGCGCATCAGCGCGTGACTGTAACCGACAGGTTCTGGGTTCAATCCCCAGTCGAGGAAATGAAATATTTAATATTTTCAACTTAAATATTTAATGTTTCATTTTCTTCGCTCTCGTAATAAGGCAAAGCGCGGCGTTGAGTTCCGCCACTCAACACGCAATGCCTCAAATTCGGCGGAAAGTGGGGAACGGAAGTGGAACGGAGTGTCTTAACTCTAGGTTCCCGGGTTCCCTCTGCCTACCTGCCTCGTGCGGGATACAGCGTGAAGCTAAAAAAAAATGATTGTTATTTTCTCTACTGGTAACAAGAGTAAGCTCAGAATCAAGTTCCGTTATTTAATATGCATTTTTTTTTCCTATCTCATTTTATGAAATTGGAAATAGTAAGTATTATGACTTTTTTCTCCAAAAACAAGGCCTGTATATTGTAAATAACAAATAGGCAAAGGACCTATAACCACTTCCCCACGCACCGCCCAACTTTTGAGACATTGCCTATATGTCGTAACTCAACCCCGTGATTTGCCTTGATAAAAGAAACAAGGATAAATCATTACATCAAGTGGAAGTGTACTCAATATAAAAATAATAACGCACTCACAATCAGACGATGCGCCCCTGCGTCTAAAAAGACTCAATCTTATATTAAATCTTCTATTGAACAAGAAACATTTTAATTATTAACCTTATGAAAACCAATATTGAGAGCGATTGATCTGGATATAGTACCTAAGTAGTAAGTTCGATTATCGGTGGAAATTAATTGATAATTGATAATTTCATTACTTGCCTCTTGTTCAGTATCATAGTTTAAAACACAATGTCTCAAAGAATGAGAAGTAAGGGGAACATTTTAACATTAGGGTTCCCTCCACGTTCCCCTGTAAATCCCCTGTAAATAAGGAAAAGTTTAAAAAAAACACACACACAATTAAAGTTGCCCATAAAAGTAATATTCTTCAGAGTTCGCTACTAAATTAGTGTCATCGACGTAAGTTACCAGTAGCAAAGTTCATTAATGTTCCAAACTAGCTCTTTGATAGTATTTTATTAGATTTAAACAGCTTTCATACACTTATATAGAGTCCTTGGGCTGTTTTATGTGATATTTTGTTATGATAAAATTTATAGTTTGGTTGTAATTTTTTACCAGCATCACGCAGTATCCCGCATGTGGCAGATTCACGCTTTTTTCAGTTTCACGCTGTATCCCGCATTAGGCAGGGAAGGTAGAGGAAACTTGGGAACCTAGTGTTAAGTCACTAAGTTTCCATTAAGATGCTTTCGTTCCCCAGAGTGTTCGAACCTAATATGGTGATCGAACACACAACTGGTAGGTAATAACTTTAATAATCTTTATGTAGTATGTCTCTCACATACAAAAGTCAAATGTTTTTTTTTAATTAAAAGGATTATTTTGAGGCTGTATTGTGGCGCAGCGTTTAATTGAAACATGGCAAATGTGAATTTGATTTTCGGTTGGAAGTTTGATTTATTTTCATTTCCGCCTCATAATAATAAGACAAAACGCGGTGTTGATGTCAGAAAAGTGAACAACGGAGTATTTCAACTCTACATTCCCTCTGCCCACTCAGTTATATACGCAATATACGGATGAACTAATTCAATTATTAACTGGTTTTAAACAAATTAAGTATGTTAAGACATCATATTATACATTGCCTTATGCATTAATAGGATATAAATAAGGTTCCCAGGTTCCCTCTGACTATCCTAAAATATTTCTGTTATGGCGTGAATCTAAAGAACAAAGAATATAAAACAATATAATATAAAATAAGCCTTTCCGAGCACTCTGACTATTTACACAATATGCATACACCCTTTCTCTACAAGCTTATAAATAAAATTCAAATTCTAAATTTACACTAAAAAGTACTATTCTCTTTTTTCCCTTTAATACTTGAGACATTGCGTTTAGAGAAGCGAAATTCAACGCTGCACTTTGTCTAACGGAGCGAGAAAATATACATTTACAAATATATTATAATTTACAAATATACATTACAATAGCAATAGAAAACGACTTTCTTTTAACTTTTTTTTTAGCTAAGTAGACAAAGTGAACTTGGGAACCTAAATTTTAGATACTGGGTTCCGTCTCCCACTTTTCATAGAGTTTTACGCACTGCGTGCTGAGCAACGGAACTCAACGCCGCGTTTTGCCTCGATAGCAGAATATAAAATTATTGAACATTTCATTTTCTGTAGTGGGGATCGAATCCACAACCCGTCACTTAAAATCGCACGCTTGTGGCCGTGCGCCTAGATAGGTCTCAATTTTCAATTATATAAAAGATAAATAAAAAGCTATAGTTATTGATATCTACTTCATATCTAAACGATAAACTCCGTACAAGAAACTATCGAACTTACTCGTACATACTATAATATATTTTGCTCACTAACTTTGTTAGCCGCCTCTAATTGAGTAAAGCCTAGAATAATATTATCAAAGAGGCATCAATTACTATGAACTAAATCAATTACGAAAGTAATTCTATAAAGAGATTAGATTATACATAAATAAATTGTTTATAACTTATTTTATATAGACAGGTCCAGGCGGAGTAGTGACGTCTGAATTCATTTTTGAAGTATTTTGATTGATCCCCGTTTGTGAAAATGAAATACTTCACACTGCTTCCCGCGCTTGATAGGGTACACAGAGGGAACTTGGGAACCTAGTGTTTAGACACTCCGTTCCACTTCTGTTCCCCACTTTCCGCCGAATTTGAGGCATTGCGTGTTGAGTGATGGAACTCAACGCCGCGCTTTTGCCTTATTACCAAAGCGATGAAATGGAACATTAATTATTTAAATTATATATATTAAATATTTCATTTCGTCGAGTGGGGATCGAACCCACAACCTGTTGGTTACAGTCACACGCTTGTGCCGCTGCACCACGACACGGCTCCCAGAGCAGAAAATTACAAAACACAGTTTTTTTTTCAAGTGATAATAATCTTGGAGCTTACAGTTTAATGCAGTTCACAACTTACCCCTCGAGAATAATTGCCTCGTATAATATTTATATAAAGTTAAATATGTGTAAGTAACAAAGTAAAAAGTTGAGGCCTGTTATCGCGACAGTTTGAATCCCTAGTCGAAGAAATTATACTTTTAATATTTTAATTTCGTCGTTCTGATAAAAAAGGCTTTACTCAACAGGCAATGCCTCAAATTCGGCGGTAAGTAAGGCACAATATGGAAACACTTTTCACATTCTGGTAAAACCGCTTGGCGTTTAAATGTCTCGACTTCAGGCAAAAGTTTTAAGAACAAAGTTTTTGAACACTAAGTAATTTTTTTCACTCCACTTCCCTTATAACTATAATTGAGAAAAAAATCGGTGAAGCGCGCGTCGGACTTCTTCATGGGGGATGTCGAAGTAACGTTAGGATTTTAGGTCAACGGGAAGTACAACTTGTAAAAGTCGGCAAACTTAAATGTGAGTATGCATTTATTTTGTATGAAATGAACTAACCACAAAAATAATTTTGCAATAACTTTTGAAGAATGTATTATTTTTTCTTATTGAGACTCCTTTATTTGTATTGTAAGTTATCACGTGCAAAGAGAAATGGTCAAAATGAATGTCCTTAACGGACGGATGGTTTTCATCTTTTAAGATACGGAACCCAAAAAATTAAATAATCTAATGCCTCATTTAATTTTTGCGAGAGAAAATCAAACCCATACTGATCGCGAATACACTGTGCCATAATATCTTTACTAACCATAATAACTATTTTCATAACAACTCGCGCCAGGGGTTGAACCATTGAAACACCACTATAATACCTTACATAGAAAATGCGTACAAATTTAAAAGTATACACGTATTACGAACAATGTACTAACTGCCGTCCCACTCAACTTATTTGCTTT
>DWMZ01002901.1:0-13471 GCA_018249855.1 Eueides tales michaeli | reverse complement strand
TCTTCAACTAAGGTCATTACTCTCAAAATAAGTATATATTGTTGACCGTCTAGCACCGTAATGATATTCAACGTTTTTGCATTTGTATTGTTTATTTAAGAGTCACGAGCACTTGTTATTTAGAAATACTATTCATTTTGCAATTTTGAATTATATATATATTCTTTTGCATGAAAAGTCTAATATTATTTTATGATATCATTCTCATAATGTTCAAACCACAAACAGAAAATATTTTTTCTACACGTTCGTTATTTCTCAAGTATGCTACATTTCTTCGATAAGTATGTAGAAAAAAGTTAGACTCAGCGGATAGTCGTTCTTCAGTTTTTTTCCGAAATCGAAACATTGTGCGTTTGGTGGTGGAACTCAATATCGCACTTTACAACACGGAAAAAATGCAATATTTTTTGATTGAGAAATATGAATATATTATTTTTTCTCTAAAAATTTTTCCCTGTTAATGTATATTTTTTTACAAAAGCGAACAAATTATAAGGTTAAATATTTTATTTGAAGAATTTTTCACTCTTTCAAGTGGGGATTGAATCCACATCTGATGCATTTAGTCAGTTGCTTGTCCATACGCCACGACGAGCCTCAACCAAAAGAGATTAATGTATGTGAAATTCAAAAAGTTCAATTAGACTCAATTCCCTCCAATGTTTAAAATTAAATATAATTTATTTTGTTTAATGTAGATTATATTTAATTTCATTATATATTGTAAGCGCAAATGGCCGCCGTAACAAAATGGTGGATTACAAGTTATTGCACAAGCCACCTAATATGAATATGAAAAATTATGTGATTGATTAAAACTATGTATTTTACAAATCAAAAAATGAAAAAGCAACATCTGCCGAGGAAGTCGGTAAAATATTGTAGAGTAGCTAAAAGCGGACATTAAATCTTAATATTTGTATATGACATTTTAAATAATTACCTCAAAGAAAGAAATCGATCACAGTAATCGCGTCAATATTTAAATTAATAAAGACATATGACGAAAATCAATGAAGCAATCGAAACATGTTTCTATACGTTTTGTTTACATAATTAACGTATTCAACTCGTAGTAGAAGCAAAGTTGTGCCAAAATAAGTCGTACGAAAGCACCTTTGCAAAACAGCTCGGGATGCTGTGAAACAGTTGTTTAATTTGCCCCGAAACGTTTATTATCTTTAGGGAAATTCAACAAAATCGTGACTTGAATATCGGTCCGTTTACTTGTATAGAACTGAGTGTATATCGAATTTAAGACTGTTTTCAGTTAGCTATATTTAATAGAGTAGTGTTATATGTAATATTTATATATTATTTTTAGCTTTTGGAAATGGTAGATATATTTATCAGGCAAATGATAAGAACCGAATGTCACAACACCTTATTCTTCACTTTTCATTCAAATTATATTATTTATAATTAAATAGAAAAGGAATGATAGGCTCAAAATATTCTTGAGTTGAGTTTTTTTTTGCGTGTTAAATATCGGATCTCAATGCCGTTCTAATAGCTTGATTTACTATAGCTAGAACTAGCAGAGGAAAGAAATAAAAATATGAAATATTTTGTTTCCTTGATTGGGGATTGAACCCAAGACCATTTACGCTTACTATCGCGGAACCTTCATAATTATATAATGTTCTTTCACTTATTTCCCTTCACTCCTGACAATATAATATCTTATTCGTCGTTCAATGTTATGACATGTGAATTATTCATTGTATATTTCAGTCTACAGTCTGTGAGCTCGGAATCATGTATGTTTCAGGGAGTTTTTGAAATGAGTATGACGGTTCGATTTGCACGAGCGAGCTCTTTATTCTCAAAATTTTGTATAAATCTTATATGTGTGGAATCAAATATTATGACTCATTTTATAACTTACTTGAAATGTCTAAAACGTATGAGAAATATCAAGTGATCACCATTGATATTCACAAGCACGTTAAAGATGTTGTATACATACAAATACAAAATACTGAGCTATTCGTTACATAGTTATTCGTCGCAGGCGCAATAATTGCCACATGTCCCAAATCATATTTTTTTTCTGCGTTTCGAATGTGCACGCGATATTTTACATAATATATTAATATATGTAGTAGGAACAGACATAATTTTATATGTAGGTTCAATTTTAAAATGTTACTTCTTTATATAAAGACTTGCTACCAAAACGGAGGAGTCATTGCGTATAAAGTGGCGAAATTAACGCCGCGCTATGTCTTGTTACCAGATAGAGACTTGTACCTTTGGTCCACCAACGGCCTATATTTATATACTCGTATGAATTTATGATATTTGGTGTTTCATTCGATTTTTTTAACATAAGATAGCTGCATAATATTTGTACATTGGGGATACTTTCCGTATGTGGGAATAAATTCTTCATAATGTTTTTGGTTTTCATATATACATTTTTATCAATTAATCTGATAAGTTCGATCAGAACCATCATAATAACCGTTATATTGAAACTTAAAATAACAATGAAACATAAAATATATCAAAAGAAAAGAAAGTATCTCTACTAATTATAGGAAGCATTCTAAGGAAACGATTTATCAATAAACTCTCAGTCATATCATATAAAATTTTTTGGTCTATGTATTACAAAATGCAGCATAAAACTATCACTACTAACGTCACTAACATAATGTAATCACAATCGAGGCGCTGCGGCGACTATCCGGCTTTCACCTTAATTATTACTTGATGCAATCGTGACGTAAGCGTGACAGTTGCGGGGTCCCCTTTAATGATACTGAAATAAAATCATATAATGAGATATATTGTATTTTGTATTTGAGGCCTTTTGTGGCGCAGGAACAGCTTGTGAATTCGATCCCCACTCAGAGAAGAGAATATTTAATATTTTTGAATGAAATGTTTAATATTTTCATTTCTTCGCTCTGGTAATAAGGTAAAGCGCAACATTAAGTTTTGCCACTTAATACGTTATTCAACGCAAAGTGAGGAAAGAACAGAACAGAGTCATGTGGTTTAATGAGCTAGAACGCTGGGATGGTGTTCAAGAGACTCAAGTTCGAGTACTACCACATTTGTACTCATTTGGGTCATTTTTTAACTTAAGGAATTATATTAACATATTAAAGTAAAGTAACGCTTACAACGCATTCACATCTTATTGTACTACAGTAAAACAATTTATTATTTTTTATTTTACCTTCCAGGACCAGCAAAAGGCTAAATCCAAAAAGGAAATCGTTCATATAGGCTTTACAGTTTCGTATTCTAAGCTCGTTGAGCGATTTTGGCTGGTTTATATGGAACTACGATTATAGGTGTAGCAGCTCAGAGCTCAGATTTTCACAGTTATTCCCTTTCACTTCAGTCTCATATAGTAGTAAAAGAAGTCTACAGTTGGTTGGGTTATAATTTTGTATTGTTATGAATTTAGTCTTCGTTTTCCCGTTTTCAGTATTTTCAAGAAATAACGTGGATTTAAAGGCACTATATCCTTTTGTATAGTACGACTAGGAAGTCAAACATAATTGTAAAATTGACACCAAAAGTGGCAATTAACCTCTAAAACTAACCGATGAGACACGTACCAATTGCTGTATAAAAGTATTGAATATTCAAAATATTCCAATAATTGAACAAAAATTAAATAACAAAATCTTACTTACTATACATATATTTATAATTATTGTACATAAAATTGTAAAGGATAGGTTTGCTTGTTTTGTGATGAAACGCATCCCGGAACTTTTTTAATTAAGAAAAAATATATGTGTATATTTAAACACTAGTTTTACCATATGGGCGAAGCGAAGCGACCTTTTTTCTACCGAATGTAGAAAACGGATGTAAAGTAACAATTCCTCTTTAACTATCATGACTTCAAAAAAATGTTTAGCTTCACACTGTATCACACATGGCAGCGTATGCAGAGGGAACTTTGAAACCTAGTGCTAAGACGATTCGTTCTGTTACCCAGTTTCCACCGAATTTAAGGCGTAGCGTATTGACTGTTGGAACTCTACTCCGCGTACCACCTTTTGCCTTGTTAAAAGAGTGAAGAAATGTAAATATTAAATATTTAACTTGAAAACAAATATTTACTTCTTCGAGTGGGGATCGAACCCACAATCTGTCGTTTCACGTTTACAGTCACGTTGTACATGGTTGTACCTTTGCACCTTTAGCATGATTGTACGTGCAATTTGGGTTTGTTTGATTTCTGATGAAACACATTTCAGAAACTTGTTGAACGTGTTAAATTGTACAAAAAAAGTGTTCAGTATGGCCATGTATGTGTAGCAGCTGAGAAAAGCTAGCAACAAAGTAAAAAATCCTTTTTTTTTTAATTTGACTCCCAAAAATTAGGTTATATTTTTGAAGGTATAAACGTTAAAATACTCGTATATCATCCACTGTAATAACGACGATCGAGATAATCACAACAACGTGACGCAATATTCTGTCACGTAAAATATGAAACTCTTGCCATTTTAACTGGATAAAGAAAATGGGGCCTAAATACTTGAACGCATTTTACTTTGGTCCCAAACGGTTGACAATGTGATAAATATGGAGATAAAGTACAGTATTTTTATCTTGTAGAACGTCTCGAAGCCGGTTCGCTTTGGCCTAATCGCTGACTTTTTACGTTAATATTTTTTTTAAGCTTTTCTTTTTATAGACACGTGGAATCTTGTAGACACTGTTTGTTTGCTTCTTTAGAACCAACTTGAGATATTCCGTGTTAAGTGGTAGAACTCAACGCCAAACTTTACCTTATTACCAAATCAAGGAAATAAAAATATTAATAATTCGGTTTGCTTGAGTGAGGATCAAACCCATAACAAGTAACGTTAATGAATTTACAACTATTGAACATAGGTATTCATTGTTCCAGTGCACCGCAAAAGTTTCATCAATACATTGAAGCTTTCAATAGCATTCTTAACGTACTTAAAACCACAACTGCCGTGTGTAGCGGACAGTGAGATAGATATATAATTATTTTCTTGTCTAGAAATGATAATGATATCCTTTTGCACCTTATTGTTCTTGGTACACGATGACTCTAGTGATGTATACATATGATACTGTACATTAAAAAATATTAACTTGCTTTACGATATTTCGTTACTGAGTTTCAATCTGATATTATAAAATATAATAGTACTTTTCAAGGCATTGTACATAATTTTCCTTTATAAATAGACAATTGACAGATTTAAAAAATCAATTTTACAGATGATTCAGTCGATCATAAAGATCTAAAGAAAGTGTAATACCCAAGTGTTTTAATATACGCGATACCATATTTTATTTTAATCTTATTACAATACAATATTTTATTTTAATCTTACACTTTCTGTAGTAAGCTGTGAGACATATTTTTTTTAGCCTCACGCTGTATCCCGCACATTGCAGGGTAGGCAGAGGGAACTTTTGAACATAGTGTTAATACACTCTGTTCTACCTTCCTTATCCACTTTCCGCCGTATTTGAGGCGTGTGATTGCGTATTAAGCGGCGGAACTCAACGCCGCGATATTCCAATACAATACAATATTTTATTTTTATCTCAATCATTTTGTAGTAAAGTAAAATAAATAAAATATTATAGTACTATTAAATTTTGTCGTACATACAAATATATAGCAAGCAATCTATCTATCCTATTCTATATGTTCTGCCAATTCCCATTTCCAATACCATCTTGTCTATACATCCGTACTGCACAAACACGCTTCGTTAAAGAAGTCGAACGTAAACTGTCCACTAGCGTGATGTCAACCGAAAGCTTTTGTGTTTCCTCCAAAAATATTGGCAAGAGGAAATTCGTTTCGGCAAATTTTAGTTAGTGGAGACATCATTTTGTTGGAGTTTATATTTATGTATATTGATACTAATATTATATGAGGCCTGGCGCAGCTCATGAGCACAAGCGTGTGACCTTAAACTTGACAGGTTTTGGTTTCGACCCGTAGGCGAAGGAATTATTTAATATTTTCTTTACTTCACTCTGGTAACGAGCCATAGCACGTCGTTTTGTTCTACCACTCAACAAGCAAAGCATCAAATTCGATGGAAAGTGGACAACGGAAGAGTGGTAATAGGAACTAAGTGTCGTAATAATAGACTCCCAAGTTACCTTTGACTATCATACAATATGCAGTGTACAGTTGGAAACCGAAACAAAATAAACTATAATATATATGTAACCGCATAAAAGCTAGTCATTCTAAATGGAAACTTAGCTTCAATTTTAGTATTTCTACATACAATTTGTACGTTATTTTTGATAATTTTTCAATATTTCAAGCTAAACTCCTTTAGGGATTGCAGTAGTGATCGTCTTTCACGTATCTTAGTATTTTTAGGTCAAACAGCGTTTTGTAATTAAGCTACGCTTTTCAGAAACTATATTCAAAATGGTTTATTAAATCAAAACATTTACTTTATAATACTTCTGATGTTATATTGATTTATAAGTGTATACACATGTACATATATCGTGAAATAAAAAAATCCATGTGTCTGCTTGTTTTTTTTTTTTAATTTAAAAAATGGAATATCTTTAATAAAAGTTCATTAAAATTTAGTAAACATGTTTTTTAAAAAAATCATACAAAGCAATTTTAATTATTAAACATTATATAGAAAGTATTTGAAAAATGCAATCATATTGATTAATTTTACTGGTCCAATTTCTCTTAGCGAATTATTTACCAATTTCTTGTTCCATAAATTTGTTAAGACAAAATAACTCAGTGAGTGAGAATTAAACTTCTGCCATCTTACAAGCAATATACATTAAAAACGGAGAGTGAATAAATTCATAATATATCACTACGTTCTTTCTGAATATCTCATACAACGCAGATTACGTTTGAAAAAAAACGTTTATATGAAAATAGTTCCAGATCTACACAGAATATAAAAATATTCGCCTTAAATGCGCCTGTCAAAAGAACTACTTTTAGTCTACATACTAATTGACATATTTCTGAAGTGTTGGATCATCTTACATTTAATGATGAAGATAAAAGTCTATACTTGCACCATGAAACACTTTGAACACTTAAACAGAAAAAAAAATTATGTAATTAAAATTAATTGTTGCCTAAAAGTGTTATGTCTTGATATACACAACACTTTCAACAATTAATTTAAAATACATAACCAAGTAAACTCAAAATAGATATTTAATCACAATTTTTAATTAAAGATCATAAACTAATTTAAAGCATGCACAGTTCCTTATTTCAAATTAAAAACTAACACACAAAAAGGCAAAGAGAGGTCACTGCACGAATCAACACACCGAGACATTTCAACTTTAAGTGTAGCTAAAATGAAAATTGATTGAGCTTAAAACTTTGTCGAGCTACTTGCAGTAGGCTCATAGATAGTTTGCCTTTGACTATGACCGCTGGGATAAAATTAAATTAGAAATTTTAAAGCATAAAAGCTGCCTGGGGCCGTTAGTTCAGAAGAGTGCAACTGTAAGCTCGACAGTTCTTTTTTTTTATGAAAAAGACACGGCAAACGAGCGTACGGGGCTGATACTAAGTGATCACCGCCGCCCACGGCCCCGTGTAGCACTAAAGGAGCTACAGGAACGTTGCCGGTCTGTGAGGAGGATAGGCACCGGGGCCCGGCATTGCCCAATGCGAAACGCAGTGACCAAGGTCACTACTTAACTCCGGTTTTAAATGCCGGGGGTGGTAACAATCCGGTCGAGTCTGTCTCAACGTGACTCTTCCACTCGTACTTTAGTCGTCTCTTACGACACCATCAGTACCAGGGTGATCCAATTCTAAGCCGGGATCACACGGCGAAGTACGCACAGTTCTAGGTTCGATTCTCACTCGGGGGAATGAAATATTGTATTTTCACTTCTTCTTTCCGGTAAGGCTAAAGTTGATATTCACCACGGAGATTGCAGAATGGAAGGGTCCTAATATTTGGTCGTGGATTTAATTTTAACACAGAACATAATGAAAAAGAACCTCAAGCTTCACCATTCGGTATATAATGTATCGAATTAAAGCGGAGAATGCAGAAATTTGTAGATATAAAAATATATGGTACCTGATTGAATTAAAACATTTATTATATTTTATACTATTGACAAACTCGCGTGTTTGCTCGCCTGATGTTTATTTACTTATTTGTACTAATTTCGTTTTCTAATAACAATATAATTTTAAAAACAACCTCTATACTGAAAAATAAAGTTTCGGTAGTGACAAACGTAAACGTAACTTAACACTGAATGCTTACGTTCCCTCTGTCTATCTATCTATGTGCGGAATACATCGTGAAGTTGTAAAAAAACGTGACTGTAAATTCAACATAAAATTTGTTTTTACAATTTTGTATAACAATATGCTTAAAAATGCTATTATATTTTTCTTTACAAATTTATTATAAATCAAAATCCGTCAAGCTGTTTCTCAGATTAGTTAAAATAAACGCACAGCTCAACCAGGCAAAAGATCAAAATCAAAAAAAAAATTAAGTACAAATGTTATGAATATTATTAAAAACTAAAAAAATACACAAATCCCAAAAAGCTCCACATTATAAGCTTTAAGCTTATAAAGCTTAGCCTAGCTTTAATTTTTCCATCTATACACGCCTACAGTTATATACACCTATGTGGGAAAAACTTGAAATCTCACGTTCAGCGACGTCGAGCTTAGTGACACACCACGTGAGTGGTATAGAAAATTGAATGAAACATGTGATCGACAGAAATTGAGCGTGTAGGTTGTGCTCGTCATACAGTCGTTCTTCTGGAGCTTTTCTACGAGATAGCTTTAATAACTATTACTATTACTTTAATAATAGTAGGAGTATAAAATTATGGTTACGATTTGGAAAATTTTAAGTTTTTTTTTCAATATTTTCATTTCTTTCTGTTAATAAACCATGTCCGTTTATTAACAGAAAGAAATGAAAATATAAAAAAAACACTTAAAATTTTCCAAATCGTAACCATAATTTTATACTCCTACTATTATTAAAGTAAAATATAGGTAGAAAAAATATTATTTTATTTTTCTGTTTTCCTAATTGATTTATTTTTAAGATATTTCGTATATGTGACGAAGAAATCCAGTACACACATGCAGAATGCTCTTAGCGTCTGAAAATTCTTTGAAATATTATATTTGAAAATTTTTGAAATATTATATTTGAAAATTTTTGAAAATTCTCTTAATTGATAATTCTATATAATTACTTATTATGTATATATTTAAAAAAAAACGGTTAATTGTGGTAATAGAATACTTATCCTTTACCGTAAAGATAATAAGTACAAATTCAGTTCATGGGAAAAATATAAATACATGTTAAGTTAAGTAAATATAACTTTGTATAATTTTGCACATATAAGATACAAAAATTTAATACACACAATTTAAATGGGCTGTTATATTAAAAACCACAATAATATCAAAACAAACTAAAGTAAAAAAGCCACTTTCCCCACGTAAATACATTGGCTAGGTCAAGCAGAATCAATTAAAACGGACTTTAAATGGAACTGGAGCACGTTGTAGACAATGTATTTAAGTGGGAGTTAGGTAACTAACGGGAATACCAGCCTAGATCCACAAGTTGTGAAAGTTTTAAATTCAATAAATTTCTAGCTCTACAAACCTATTGAAAGTTGGGAATATTTCACAGTTGTTAGATTCTAAGTTTAGTTTTTAGCTTATTTCTTTGTAAATTAGAATAGAATACTAATATTTTGAATAGAGATTTGTCGGTAAAGTCGGTAGGTAGATGACCAAACAAATCATATATGTGTGGAATCATTTTTTTATTTTTTTTTTCTGCGTTTCGAATGTGCACGCGATAAAAAGTTGCTTCTTTATATAAAAGTTGCTTCTTTATATAAAGACTTGCTACCGGAGTAGGCATTGAGTATAAAGTGGCGAAATTAACGCCGCGCTGTCTTGTTAGCAGATAAAGACTTGTACCCTTGGTCCACCACAATTCATATATTTATATATGAATTTATGATATTTGGTGTTACATTCGATTTTTTTAACATAAAATAGCTGCATAATATTTGTACATTGGGGATACTTTCAGTATGTGGGAATAAATTCTTCAAAATGTTTTTGGTTTTCATATATAGATTTTTATCAATAAATCTGATAAGTTCGATCAAAACCAATATATTGAAACTTAAAATAACAATGAAGCATAAAATATATCAAAAGAAAAGAAAGTATCTCTACTATTTATGGGAAGCAATGCAGGCAATTTTTATTGACTTGGATAATTCTCCCTTTTTTTTGCAAAATGAATAAAATATTATTAAAAAAAAACATAATAAGTATTGTATTTTTATATATATTAAAATACAATACTGAATTATATACTGAAGTCGAAAAAAACATTTAGTTCAAAAATATTCTATGGAAACGATTTATCAATAAACTCTCAGCCATACCAGGTAAAATTTATTGGTCTATGTATTACAAAATGCAACATAAAACTATCACTACTAACGTCACTAACATAATGTAATCATAATCGAGGCGCTGCGGCAACTATCCGGCTTTCACCTTAATTATTACTTGATGCAATCGTGACGTAAGCGTGATTGTTGCGGGGTCCCCTTGAATGATACTGGAATAAAATCATACAATGAGATATATTGTATTTTGAATTTGAGGCCTTTTGTGGCGCAGGAACAGCTTGTGAATTCGATCCCCACTCAGAGGTGAAATATTTAATATTATTGAATGAAATATTATATATTTTCATTTCTTCGCTCTGGTAATAAGGTAAAGCGCGGCGTTAAGTTTTGTCACTTGCCACATTTATACTCATTTGGGTCTTTTTAAAACTTTTTACAACACTTAAGGTATTATATAAACATATAAAAATTAAGGTAAATCTTACAAAGCATACAAGTAGCTAATAAATATTTAATTGTACTACAGTGAAATAATTTATTATTTTTTATTTTACCTTCCAGGACCAGCAAAAGGCTAAATCCAAAAAGGAAATCGTTCATATAGGCTTTACAGCCTATTCTAAGCTCGTTGAGTGATTTTGGCTGGTTTATATGGAACTACGACTATAGGTGTAGCAGCTCAGAGCTCAGATTTTCATAGTTATTCGCTTTCACTTCAGTCTCATATAGTAGTAAAAGAAGTCTACAGTTATTTGGGTTATATTTTTGTATTTTTATAAATTAAGTATTTTCAAAAAATTGCGTGGAATTCTGAAGGTAGTATATCCTTTCGTATAGGACGACTAGGAAATGAAATATGTTTTAAACTTGACATCAAGAGTGGCATTTGACCTCTAAAACCAACCGTTGAGTGTCCTGTCGTGTACAGGTTTACCAATTGCTCTATCGAAGTATTGAATATTCAAAATATTCCAAGAATTGAACAAAAATTGAATAACAAAGTCTTAAAAGGCTGTTAAAGTATCTTTATACGAGAACATATATTTATAATTCTACGTACAATTGTAAAGGAAATGTTTGCTTGGTTTCAGATGGAACTCATCCCGAAAGCTTTAATTTAGATAAAATATGTGTGTATATTTAAATACTAGTTTTACCATATGGGCGAAGCGAAGCGACATTTTTCTACCGAATGTAGAAAAAGTATGCAAAGTAACAATACCTCTTTAACTATCATGACCTCCAAAAAATATTTTTTAGCTTCACGCTGTGCCCCGAACATGGCAGCGTATGCAAAGGGAGCTTTGAAACCTAGTGTTAAGACAATTCGAACATTTTGCCAGTTTCCACCGAATTTAATGCGTTGCGTATTGAGTGGTGGAACTCTACTCTACGCGTTTTGCCTTGTTAAGAGAGCGAAGAAATGTAAATATTAAATTAAAGTAAATTTAACTTGAAAACAAATATTCACTTCATCGAATGGGAATCGTACCCACAGTCTGGCGTTTAACGTTTACAGTCACGTTGTACACGGTTGTACTTCTACACCTTTATCATAATTGTACATGCAATTTGGGTTTGTTTGATTTCTGATAAAACGCATTTTAGATACTTGTTGAAAGTGTTAAATTGTACAAAAAAGTGTTCAGTATGGCCAGTATGTATGTGTAGCAGCTGAGAAAAGCTAGCAACAAAAAAAAATCCTTTTTTTTTAAATTTGACCCCCAAAAATTAGGTTATATTTTTGAAGGTATAAACGTTAAAATACTCGTATATCATCCACTGCAATAACGATAATCGAGATAATCACAACAACGTGACGCAATATTCTGTCACGTAAAATATGAAACTTTTGCCATTTTAACTGGATAAAGAAAACAGGGGCTAAATACTTGAACGCATTTTATTTTGGTCCCAAACGGTTGACAATGAATGTGATAAATATGGTGATAAAGTACCGTATTTTTATCTTGTAGAACGTCTCGAAATCGGTTCGCTTTGGCCTAATGGCTAATTTTTTACGTTAATATTTTTTTAAGCTTTTCTTATCATAGGCACGTGGAATCTTGTAGACACTGTTTGCCTCTTTAGAACCAACTTGAGATATTCCGTGTTGAGTGACAGAACTCAACGCCAAACATTACCTTGTTACCAAAGCAAAGAAATAAAAATATTAATAATTCGGTTTGCTTGCGTGAGGATCAAACCTATAACGAATAGCGTTAATGAATTTACAACTATTGCACATAGGTATTCATTGTTCCAGTGCACCGCAAAGGTTTCATCAATACATTGAAGCTTTCAATAGGATTCTTAACGTATTTAAAACCACGACCGCCGTGTGTAGCGGACAGTGAGATAGATATATAATTATTTTCTTGTCTAGAAATGATAATGATATTCTTTTGCACCTTATTGTTCTTGGTACACGATGACTCTAGTAATGTATACATATAATACTGTACATTAAAAATATTAACTAGCTTTACGATATTTAGTTACTAAGTTTCAATCTTATTTTATAAAATACTAGGGGGCTCCGCTCCCTGCTCGCTTCGCTCGCCAACTTTAGAATTAGGCGGTTAATGAAATGTTAATGTTTTTACCTGACCAAAAGTTACATCCCGTAATAAACTCTGCCAACCAATAATAGACAAAATGACACCCTGTTCCTGAGTATGTTATATGCAATATGCAGTTTAAAACTAACAACAATCACACATCAACATCAAAAATATTTATAACAGTAAAGTAAGCAGACGATTTCGCAGTTTTCCGATGCTTATGCTGCCGAATTTGAGGCACTACATGTCGAGTGGTGGAAATAAGCGCCGCGCTTTTCTATCACAATACAATATTTTATTTTTATTTTTATCTCATATGATAAATAAAACAGTGGTATTAAATTTATTCGTACATACAAATATATATATATATATATATATATATATATATATATATATATATATATATATATATATATATATATATATATATATATATATATATATATATATATATATATATATATATATATATA
>DWMZ01002900.1:0-13472 GCA_018249855.1 Eueides tales michaeli | reverse complement strand
ATATATATATATATATATATATATATATATATATATATATATATATATATATATATATATATATATATATATATATATATATATATATATATATATATATATATATATATATATATATCGTGTTGCATCGTATTAATTATTAAACCCGTGTCGTGGCGCAGTGGCTCAAGTGTGTGACTATATACGCGAAAGATTGTGGGTTCAACCCCACTCGAAAAAAATAAATATATAATGTTTTTTACTATTATACAATGCGTTTATACCAAGTGCGTCACTATTTTCTAAGACACACTTTTAGGTTTGAAACACCTTAAGTTAAATGGCGAAATTCGATGATACAGTAAGTTTAGCCTGAGTAGTTAAATCAAAGTAATTATATGCCTCAAGCAAGAATCAAACCTACGATAATTGTTTACAGTCAATAGTTATAGTTATGCTATTCAGAATAATTGTAAAAATGTGCAAAGATTTTCAAATATGTAAGTTGTGAACACATGCAGCTTAATTGGCTAGAGCGCTTTTACGTGTTATTCAAATCATGCTGCGTTCAATAAAAGCTTTATACACAATTTCAAAGTTGAATATTATTTTGTTCCGTCTTAATTTAATATGTAAAAATATAAAATATTTTTTTTGTGGGCTAAGAACCCCCTCAACTGACGCAACAACCCTCCCTCGGCTTTTGAAAACCACCGAATACGCAGGTTCAAATCCTTTCACTTTCAAATTTTCATAAGTTTTCTAAAAAATTTTTTTATAATAAACAATATATTTAGCTGTCTTTCCAAGCTATACTTATGATAAATCTGTAACCGATCACTCTCTGTACTCGGAAGATATATAAAAAAAATCTTATATCTTATATCGGTTTATTAATGTAATAGGGACCAAAATAGTAAGTATTAAAAT
The DNA here is from genome assembly GCA_018249855.1 of Eueides tales michaeli. Lineage (NCBI taxonomy): Eukaryota > Metazoa > Arthropoda > Insecta > Lepidoptera > Nymphalidae > Eueides > Eueides tales. The sequence goes on along the minus strand of DWMZ01002900.1, from coordinate 12,563 downwards.
TTTTGCCTGTTTGTCTGTTGGTTTGTACGCGTTAGTCTCAGAAAATAGCCAACCAGATATAAATGTAGTTTTCACTATTATGTTTTGGAAACATTTCATCGAAATTTATTGTTTGTCTTATTATTTAAATAAAGGCTAGAAGATAAAAATACGTCAATAAAAAATATTAAAATTGCTTTAAAATTTTTATGCATTTTGCAGAAATTTATATAAAATAGTGTAATTGAAGCAAGCGAAGTAGCGGGCGTGTCACTGATAATCTTATTCTTATTAATATTATAAATGCGAAAGTTTGTACGGATGTGTGTATGTTTGTTACTCTTTCACGCAAAAACTACTGAACGGATTTTCATGAAACTTTGCAGTAATATAGCTTCGATATCAGAATAACATAATAAGTTAAAATTTATAGGGATTTTGAACCGACATAAAAAAGGTTTGTATGTTCCCCGATTATTCGAAGATGAGTGGACCGATTTTCAAAATTCTTTTTTTGTTCGATAGGGTATATTTCACAATTGGTCCCATGGTAAAGAGATCAGGATCTAATGATGGAATCCTGGAGAAATCGAGGGCAACCCTCAAATTTGAAAGGCATGTGGTTTTTTCGTATAATAACGCAATTGGGAAATCTGTATCTATCATCTCATTTTATTAACCCACTTCAAAAAAGGAGAAGGTTCGAGTAACCTGAGGAACATACGTATTAAGTATGTTCCTCAGATTACTCGAAGATGGGAACACCGATTTTAAAAAAAACTTTTTTTATCGTTGGAGTTACACAAAGATAATTATAGGTAGATTACTGTAGGATTATATATCTTAAATAGTTCTAAACAAAAGTCCGCGACAGCATATATCTATCTTTAATGTGTAAGTCACTATGACCAAAATAGTGAATGCGGACGAAGTCGCCGGTAACAGCCAGTATAATATAATTCTTACTATCAATAATAAAATATTAGAAAATAATATCAATAAGTCGCATGTATAAGAACGCTATCATTATAGCTCAGTGGATATGAATAAAATGACACTCGCTTGGTTACGAACCAACGAGCTACGAAATCACTCACTTTCTGTTAGACCAGATTACATATACGGTAAGGCGTTTACACATTGTTAAAATAAAATGATATAATTTATATATATTACAGATATTTGTAGCGCAGGGGCACAAGCGTGTGAATGTAAACGGGATAGGTTGTGGGTTCGTTATCCACCGAAAGCATTTAAATATTTCATTTTTTTATTTCGTCACTCTGGTAGACGAACCTCGGCGTTGAGTTACGCAACTCGACACGCAATGCCTCAAATTCTGCGAAAACTGCTGAACAAAACTAAGTGTCTTAACATCAGTTTTCCAAATTCCCTTTGCCTACCCTACCATGTGAGAGACACATCATGAAACTGAAAAAAATATTCATTTGAAAGACATGTAAACATTTTTAATATGAATACAAAACCAAGACCTTCTTTTGATTCCAAACAAATAAATAAAAATAACTTCGCTTTCATACCTACAATTTTTCAAATAACTGCTATATTCTCTCTCTTCATTTTCTAAATGTCAAACCTCTCTTATGTGAACTCAGCATTATTTTTGTTTGTTGAGGCAAAATATATCAATTCATCGAATATAACAGACAATTCAACGAATATAGCAGACATATTAACTGACCGGCTTTGTTCTTTTTTGTGATTTATGAATCAAATAAGAGCAATAGTTTACCGGCTCTATTAATCTGTTTAACTAACACAATAACCTAACCGGCTTATTAAACTTTATTGCCACTTATTAACTTAATTACGTTTTAAACATTTAGTATATTTTTTTATTTATTATATAAGATCATCGGCTGTGCAGTAAAATATTGATAATATTTTATTAAGAGACCATCATGGCGTAGCGGTACAGCGTCTAACTCCTAGCATGATGATTGTGAGTGTAAAAAAAATTTAATATACATATTGTAATAAAAAAGCTTAAAATTAGAATATTTAACAAGTTCAAAAATTGCTACATAATTTGTTCAATGTAAGTACATTACGCGATATATATATTTACATATATTGTAATATAAATAATAAACAAAATATATAAATTAATAAAAGTTAAAAACATATGCGATTGATTTGAATTTTATATGCAATTTTGTTATTTTTTCGCTCTGGTAGCAAGGTTAGAGCTGTCACTTGCTCAATGCCTCAAACTTGACGTATCGTAAGAAATATAATAACATTACCTTCCCAAGTTCCTACTGCCTAACTTGGAGGAAATAATTTGTATTCTATTTGTACACTTCTTTGAACTTTAAAACTATTAATGAGAATAATAAGTATCTACTTTATCAAAAATGTATATTGTCGCCAATAAATACAGATTTTTTCTAGCTTCACGCTATATCCCGACAACAAACGGCAGAGTAAGTAGAGGGAACTTGGAAATCTAGTGTCAATACTCTCCGTTCCGGTCCCCACTTTGACGTGGCGGAACGACGCCGCGGCTTGTTTTGTCACTAGAGCGAAGAAATGTAAATATACAATATTTTATTTCATAATATATTTCATTTCTTCTAGTGGGAATCCCGAGTACCCACAACCAGCATTCACACGATTGTGTTGTTGCGCCACATACCTAGATGTTATTTAAATTTCCATTTTATCATAGAACTCGTTGAAATTCTGTTAATTAAGAAATTTGTTTTCCAAGCATAACTCGAGGTAATATATCAATATCACAAATATGAGTTAGCTATGAAGTGAAATGTAAATGTTCAAAGTAAATTCTAACAAAAATATTTCATGTAAAATGTTACCAAGACGACCACATAAGGTTTGCCCTATCAAAAAGATGTCAGATCTCATGTAGAGATAAAATTCTTAATGTACACGTCCTAACTCTACCGACCCAAACTTTGCAAATACTACATATCAGTAAAAATGTATTGCTTCACAGTTTTGCTACCGTTGTGCAGGTGATGTAAATATTTATTTTCTGAAGTTGGTATCAAAACAGCCAAGTGTGGTCATCTTGGCAACATTTTACATGAAATGTTTTTGTAAGTTGCTTTTTTGCTTTTTTGTAAGTTGCTAGGCAGTGTTTTTAGTGTATATTTTTTATTCTTTTTCGGAATGGAATTAGGATGTCTTTCTTGCACATCTGATGATGAGCAAGAAATACATCCTAATCCCATCATTAAAATTACATTATTCTTATAAGACTCTTCTTGCTTACTCACATTACTTACATATAATTACGGATTGAAAAATTTATAGTTATTAATATCAATCTAGTCTTGAATAATTTGATTAATAAGATGCTTTTCGTATACTGAACTTTGTTTACATACCAAATTCGACTTTCTTACTTTCTTGCACTTCAGGAAGTACCCTAACTTTTTGAAATCTCATACAAACGTCCACCTCCCATTTTAGGTGAAGGGGAGGGGGGGAGGTGAAAGTTATAAGTTTGTGATTTTTTTTGTTGGGTGTATACTAAACTTAGTTTACATACCAAATTTCAGCTTTCTAGCACTTCGGGAAGTACCCAAACATTTTGATGATCATCAGTGTGTCAGTGACGAAATCGACGTATTTTAGATATCAATAAAATCTAAAGTGTTTGAATTATTCAATTGAGACTTTGTATGTTTAATTAGTCTATTATTAACATCATATCTTAAGAATATGAATTATCTGGTGCATCGGACACCAACTCTATGAGGGTTCAAAAAAACGACGAAACACTTTGAGGAAATATAGGTAGTATCCTTGCGCTACGCTTGGTTCGTCTTTGGCGTGCCCCCAGATACGAGCGTTGTAAGACGAGGCAGTTTGCATTAAGGTTGCTTACCTAACAAGTTTTAGGGTGTCCACATTTTTTAATAATATTTTTTAGCTTGTTACTGTTATGTGTCTATATCAGCATTGGTAGACAGTATTTAATCGAAAATCTAAACGTCTATATTAGTACGATACATAATTAAAAATCCTATTAAGTAAACTTACTCAACAGAATAATTATATATTTAGAAATAAATCTTTAAGTTTATTATGAAGCCTCCTTATCTTTTCTAATTTATCATTTCTATAATGAGCTGTAAAATATAGTAGTAATAAAATGTTTTTTCAGCTATATGGTAACCGCTAATACAACCATTACTTACTATTCGAATGGGTTTAACGAAGCGTACCCAAAATATATGGCGCAAACACCTTCTTGAACAAATATAGATCTTATATTTATAGCTTTAAAGATCAAAATACGGTTAGCTTATCTATTAAGGAAAATTAGACAAGTTCAAACAGATATTAGTACGCAAATGCGGTTGTACACAAATGTAGAAAACTTTGAAAGGCTTGAAGTGTCTTTAGTTTTCGATTTGAAATTACTTTAATTTAAAGGGATGTATTGAACTAAAACTATTAACTATATTATATATTTTCTCTATGTTATGTGGCGAAAATTAACGCTGCATATTGTAATTCTAGAGCGGGATTTCTGAAAAATTATTTGCCTCTAGTGATTATAAAATCCACATTCAAAAATAAAAGGAAACAAATATTTTTGAGTTTGTTTAAAAGTATCACCTAATTATTAAACTTTACTAAGTGTTAGTTTTAGAATGTCTTAACTCTCAATGTTCTCGCATATTTCAATATTCAACCAGCTATATGAAACAGTCTCAGGAATACATACAGTAAAATTCTCGGCATTAACATTTCTATGAGCACCAACAAAGGGCGTGGAGTTGCTATCTGCCGCGCGGATCTACCTTCCGGTACAGACAGCTGTTCAGAACAAATCTCCGCTTGCCCTATTTAAAAACTAACTATACGGTTTTCAATTATTTCATGGGTTTGTAGGTTGTTTGCTCAATGAATACTGTTGATTAATCTTTAATGAGACAGATTTATTATAATACATTTTGTATATGTTTTTGACAATTTAATAAATATGCCTAATAAGAAAGAGCTTTCCTATATATCTCTGTTCTATAAAATACTTTTTTGTTCTGTTCGATTTTTTTGTATAATAGTTGTTGACGTAGAAAATTGATATCGATTGATCGAGTGCAAGCTGGAAGAAAAGGTGATCGAGAATATCGTGTATTGTGAGGCACTCGTGTGAGTGCCTATAATATGAAGTTTGTTATAATTTTTTTTTTATTCTAGCAATATGAAACCTAGATTTACAGTAATATAGTGCGATAGCACAGTAATTGATGCTTTAAAGAAATAAAATACTTCAATTTGTAATGAGATAATTCTTACGTAAAACTTTTATTAAAAAAAACAATATTAAAGACAAATTAAAATAAACTACTTAAATTTGTATTTTAATATGAAATTTGATTTATGATTAGCGCAGAATATATTTTAATTTTCATTTAAAACATCCGCTGATTGTGTAGAAATGCAAACCACTTTAAACATTGACTGATTACAATTACGTGGAATATAACGAATTTAATATTTATTTTCAGTAATAATTTTCGTATAATGCTAATTCAAATTCAAAAAATTCTTTATTCAAATAGACTTTAAAGCAAGCACTTTTGAATCGTCACGAACATAAAATTCGGCTCGGAATGCGGTTCTGCTGAGAAGAGCCGGCAAACTCAACAGTTGCTCTTTTAAATATTGAATAATGTTACAATTTCATTGTTTAATACAATGGTGACATATCCTGCATGAAATTCAAATGACCTTAATTAAATACATTTTTATCATTCAAATATTACCTTAATTAAATACATTTTTATCAATAAAATATTGCAGTAATGGAAATATAAATACTACATTTATTTTTGCACGTGAATTTCATGTTCGTGATTGAAATAAAGGTTTTGTCATTTTATTGAAGGCAAGAAAATGACCAAAACATTATTTCTTTACTTAATTAATAGATTAATGTTAGCTTTAATATGGATCTTTTTCTGTTATTGCTGTCATTTTCTTTTTACAACTACAAAAGTTTACCTTAGTGTAAAACCTAAGTCTGCTCCAAGAGTATCTACTTGCCCCCAATAAAAACATTAATATAAGGGTACTGATTTAACTAATATAAGTCATGAAAATTATAATCATTATAATAAGAAAATCGATGTCATAACACAACAGTGCATATACACTATATTCTCTGGTTCCCTTTACCAACTCTCCTGTATGAGGGATACAGCGTGAAGTTATGAAAAAAATCAATGAACAAACCGTCATAAGCAAAACAAAACAATTTTAATGTTTCTAAGCGGCCTAGAATGTACCTACATTCGTGCTTCTTAAAGCTTTGGAAATGAATCTAGGAAGGAAAAGACAAGATGGATTATAAGTCAGAAAAATATATAAAGGTATTATCAAAGAAGAAAAGTTTCATTTCTAATAATACGAAATAAATCTAATATAAGGTTTTTTTTCATTCAATTTCTGAATGAATTTGGCTAAGACTCTTTAAATGTTTACTTTTAAAGGCCAGTATCACTTTAAAACATTGTGTGTGTTCAAAGGCTTATATCGCCGAGATTTGCTAGATCGTTTTTGAAATAATTTGAACATCAACTAGTCACATAATCCTAAATCTCTTTACGATGCCACGATAGAAACGAACATATTTATGCAATTAAGGACTGTTGTGGCGCACGCACATTAGTGTGACTGTAAACGACACAAGTTGTGGGTTCAATCCCCACTTGAACAAATGAAACATTTTATATTTACAAATTTAATATTGATAATATGACGCCTGTCGTGGCGCAGCGGCAGAAACGTTTGACTGTAACCGATAGGTTCTGGGTTCGATCCCCAGTCGAGGAAATGAAACATTTAATATTTTCAATTTAAATATTAAATGTTTCATTTCTTTGCTCTGGTAATAAGGCAAAGAGCGACGTTGTTATGTTTTCTTTTATTCGCTCTGGTAACACACAATGTGACACTGGTATCACACTATGCTCCATTCGGTGGAAAGCAGGGAACGGAACGGACTATCTTAATATTTGATTCCCAAGTTACCTCTGCCTACCCTGCCGTGTGTAAAATACAGCGTAAAGCTGAAAAAGAAATATGCAATGTTGATAAATATATAATATACTTGTGTAACATTTTTCATACACAGTTCCTTGAAAATAACGTTCAAAGCTATTTTTTTTATTGGTAGTATACATACTATTTGCAAATGGTCTCATAAAAAGTAAAAAGTTCATAAATAGAAAGAAAACGGAAGAAATTCTATTACATGCCGAATAAGAATAACAACCATGTATGGTGGTATATTCGCCCTAAGAGTTTTATATCCTTGTAATCTCGCCATAATGTAAGATTACTATTGTTTAGAGCTAAACAAAAAATATATCTACTAGGGTGAATTTTTGGAAGCAACAGAGGGATATAAGCATCACATATTCTGACAGTCCAGTGTGTACTTGTCTATCTTTAGAAAAAAATAAATGTTGATACTTTCTAATATACAGTACTTGAAAATGACTATACCATTTTTATAGTAAATACTACTTTTATTGATGAATATAATATTATTTTGCGTATTTATACTTAAATAAGTGACTTTAGTTTATTTATTTGCTTAATCTACAACAGCAATGTACACAGCCCAATTTCGGTTCAGGATTCATTATCAATTATTCCAAAAAATAATAGTAAATATACTAAATTTAAAAACGTATAAAAATTTGGACGAAGCAGGATTTGACCCTGCGCCTCTTGAAAACCGTTCAAGTGCTTTTCAAGAAGCGCAGGGTCAAATCTTGCTTCGTCCAAATTTTTATACGTTTTTAAATTTAGTATTTTTCTTTCTTAAGTGTGGAATAACACTTTAAAAATAGTAAAAATAATAGTAAATATATTAAATATATACATTGAAAAAAGCAAAGCTTTATATTAAGCTGTAAGTAAACAATAATACAGTTAAATTAGCATAATAGGTTTGAAACAAGCACTATCACTAAAATTACCTATACATTTATGTATCCTATCATATACGGAATGTGATAATGAAACCGAAGATAAAAGAAAAAAAGAATGTTGACAAATTTTCATTTGCAGTACATATACAATAAAATTCTTAACATTATTTCTTCTATAAATTAGATGTTGCCCGGGAAGCCTTCACTTTGTCTACGATGCATGTGCGGGATACAGCGTGTAGCTGAAAAAAAAATAGAAATCACTCTGCAAAATGCAATACTCTTTTCGCAATACTGATACAAAATTATATGTCAGCTAAAAGGCTTACATAAATATGTACTTAATTAAAGAAGGAAAAATATAAAAACACGCTTATTTCTTTAGAAAATATTAAAAATATAATTAAAAACTCAGGTACATTCTTGACTGAAACGAAATTCGGCTTAACGAGAACATTCACAGAATGTGTGCCGGCTGCCGGCTCAGCTCTAGCTTCTTTAAAAAATACATAGCATTTATAATGACCTCGCAACTGCACGTGTAGAACATTTGTGATTCATAATATTTTTAATACGACGTTTGTTTGTTTGTTTTTATTGTAAATCGTAGTAACTCTTATATCAAATAACTAATACCTATCTTCTATTACTTAGATGAAAAGTGGCTAAATACTTCAACGATTTTATAACGTATATGGGTTTGTTTGGTTTAAAATAACCTAATATTAAAGAAGTGATAAATACGTACAATACCAAAGCGAAGAAATAAAAATATTAAATATTTAAATTGAAAATATTAAATGTTTCTTTTCCTCGAGTGGGGATCGAACCCACAACCTGTCGATTATAGTAACACACTCGTGCCACTGCGCCACGACAGGCCTCATAGAATCTTATAAGATATATAAAACATATTAAATCTTGATAAGTAGCAGGGTTTGTATCTGCATTCTTAGAAACTTCTTCTTCTCTTGAAAAGAAAGGCGAGCTCCATCATTCAACACATCATGTTTTGAAAATTGGGGAGAAAGTGGGAAAAGGATTGTCTTAGTACAACTAAAGCTCCTCCTACCTACCCTGATGTCCTACTGCACCATGATAGGCTCAAATTTTACTTATAAATAAGGTAAGCTCGACTTCCTCAACCAATATATTCGTTCAATGGGCAATGTTATCGTGAGTGTGCAGCCAATACACTATTCTTGTAACTTGTCACCCATATTTCATCTTAAAAGACTTACTTTCTCAATATAACTAACTCTGTTATAAATAAAACCTATTCGTTTTGTTCTGTTTCATTTTTTATACATTTTACTGCGAATATTTTTTTTATCTTTAACCTAGTGTGTAATACATTATTCCGTTTTCTACTCTTCTACTTAAGACAGTGCTAGATAGTAAATTTGAATGCTACACAACAATATGTATTTGTAACATTAAAATTTAGTACTTGACAATAGCATAATATAATTAATGTGAATCAAAAAATATATATACGAACTAAAAAAAATACGTAATAAAATCTTGAAATAGGGCCTCTACCGTGTCGTGTCACAGTGCCATAAGCGTACGATTGTATGGGTTCTAGGTTCGATCCAACTCGAGGCAATTTCATATTTTCATTTCTTCTTTCTCCATTCAATACGCAATGCTTCAAATTCGGCGGAAAGTGACTAAATGGAAACGGAGTGTCTTAACACTACATTAAGCCTCTGCTCTTGTGTGGTATATAGCGCAATACAATGTTGATCGAAAAAAAAATGACAATCAACTGACGATTATTTTCTTATCTTGAAACACCATTATATTATACATATCTTTAGTTATAAATATAAAAAAAATCAATGTGCATCAAAATCTATTGTTATTTGAAAATATGATAAAAATCTTAATAAATTAACTTCAAACTGTATAAACGCGTGATCGGGTTTGATTCCCGTCCGAGGAAATGAAATATTGATTACTTTTGTTTCCTTACTTAACGTGGAAAACTACGGCGTCGAGTTCCGCCACTCAACACGCTCTCATTCAGCGGACAGTGGGGAACGGAGGCTTGTAAATAGCAAGGTACCTTAACACTAAGCTCTCAAGTTCCCCTACCGTGGTATGTACGAGATACAGTATCAAACCAATAATAAGTATTTCGGGGAAAACAAATAAAACAAATGTTTCCTCCAAACTTTATTTGGAAAATCCGTAATACAAATAGTAACTTCAATAGATATTTGTAGAATATCATAATATATTTATACATATAGTATGTACGTAGATATATCATCACTTAACAATAAAGGCATTTCGATTAACATTATAAAGTTTCGTTTTCTCATGAAAAAAATCGATTTCTGAAAAATATCGATATGATGATATGCTGATTTTATTTAAAAAAAAAACAAAATACGTACGAATACGTAAATATAACAATTCAATATATGGCAATACATTGTTGGTAATGGCACTTTTATATTTTGCACTATAATTTTTTTGTTTATTATTTTAATTTTCTACAGAAAGCATCGTTTATTTTGTATCTTTTAAATACATAAAGGAGCAAAATAATTTTAATTTTATTATTTTCGCCATCTAGCGACTATCATTGATACCAAGCGTACCATATGTAATTAAACAAGTGACATCTATGAAAATATTTCAAAACAACTCAACACTAAAAAGTTTGTTTTCATAAAGAAAAGTACTTCATTTAGCAATATACGTTTAAAATTAATATTCGATATATCGTTACAGTGCTCTCACTTACCATTAACAAGTGTTTAGAAAAGAACTAATATTAAATGTTTTAAAAAATATTCCGTATAAATTCTATATACATTTTTATAACAATAGTACTTTAAGTCTTTCAAACGGTAACAGTACAAACATATCAACTGCAGTTAACACTGTGGTGAAAGCACAATAACATATAAATATTCATATTATTATAAAGATATATTATATTATGTATAATAAAATATTCTACCCTCCTTATCACAATACGTTGCTTCACAATTTTGCCGACATCAAGCACATTATTATATAGCCCCATATCCATAAATTATTTCACAAGAATTTCATTTTTTTTTAAATCCAATTGTTAAAGCTGTTAAGTAACACTATCTATTATGACGTCAAATACAATACGGCCGTTGTGTCTTGCCCGCTTTGTAGTAAGGATTCTGAATTTTTGCCTATTGTACTCTTGAATAAAGTAAGAAAAAGTAAGTCAAAAAAATTAAGTTTTATTTAAAGGGGTCACGACTTAACAGTGGTACTATATTTTACACTTTACCATACAATGTCACACTTTTTTGACCACCTCTCAGTTAGTGTGGCGTAATTTATGGATGGCGCCTTAGTACTTTATTAAATAAAACCTTTGGATTTGGAATTAATTAACTTAAGACGATTATCATTATTACTATATACCTAAAAATAAGAGAACCAAAATGACCAACAAAATTTCTTGACAAGCTGGAAATATTTAAAAATATTTTTTTGTAATAACTATCAAAGTCGCATTGTCCTTCCAAATTATCTTAGACTCGATTCAAATTAAACATGACATATATTATAGTTCCAAAAATTTAAACACTATAAATGTTAAATCGGTTATTTAAAAAAACAATCATTATTAAATTAAAAAATAATTCTAAGAAACATAATAAAAGATTATGATTTACAATTAAATGACAATTAAGAGGATGATATCTAACAATTAAATAATACAGATGATTATTTTTTTTAAATGATATAAAATTACTACAAAGTATGATATAATGTTACTATAAAGTAGAAAGTTTAAAGAAATTTAGAAATTTTATTTTTTTTATTTCGCAAATCGAATATTATTAGATAATATATTCAAGCAATTTTCATTGCTTATTTTAAAAAATATAGTATTGGTTATCATAATTTTTCAGACATTATGTTCTACCAAGAGAAAATAAAAAATGAAAATAAAAGAAATATTTTTTTTAAAAAAATAGGCCATGATATGGAATGATTAAAAATATGAATCTGTTAATTTTACTCACTATTGTCTATAGTAAGTCAGTTCAATTATTAAAATCAATTCAATTTGTGTTTGTTTGTACTCATACCAACAAAAACTATGACAGTATATGTATATACATGTATGCAACAACTTTTTTTGTAATAAATTGACATTTAACTATTTAAGGCTCCATTGTCCGTTACAGAGACTGGTACGATATTTATAAAATATTCACATTTTAAGCTATGTCAAATAGTAAGTGTATAAAAATGTAAAATGCTGGACGGTACCATCGTTCATTGCTTAATTTTCTAATCTCATTAATATTACCATGCCGTTATCGATGATTGTTTATTAATTTATAAAATCAATTAACAGTTAATCTATATTCATTAACTTTGACGTTCATTTGAAAAAGTTAAAGAATAATGCATATCCTGGAAATACCAACGAGAAATTAAGTATGGAGCCTGCTAAAAACCATTTTTATCCGAACATAGCGCCACAATTGGAACATCTTCGATTTTTCAGAGCGAGACAGCACAAAATTCCAATAGGAAAGAAGAGAATAGCACATAAAATTCCTAGACATGTAAAATCATCTTCAAGGATGCCAACCCTGCAAGCTGGACACGCGCCTACTGCGATTA
>DWMZ01002899.1:0-13473 GCA_018249855.1 Eueides tales michaeli | reverse complement strand
TTCGAGTAAAAGAAATATTTTATATTTTGGTTTCTTCGCCCTTGTAACAAGGCAAAGCGCCTAAAATTTGTTGGAAGTGGGCAATGGAATAGAGTGCACCAACTAAGTAACATTAGGTTCCCAAGTTCCCTCTGCCTACTCTATCATGCCACTCACATTATTTGCGATTAACAGCCTTATTTATTATATAATTTCATTATAATAATATTAAAAAGCCCTGTAAAGCTTTACAAATCTTCTATAAAACTAAATTATTGCATCAATAGTAATAAAACTCTTAACGAACTCAGCGTAGAACGTTGAAATTTGGCAGTTATGCTATTTAGGGTGGATTCTGAAAGAGGTTTTCTCAAAATTGTTACGCGAAAGCCACTAGTATAAGATAAAATGCAATATTATGTAAAATAGCAATATTTCCTTATCATATTTAGATATAACATTTTATAAATACATTATGAAATACTTAGCCTCGTCGTCTTAAAAGTGGAACATCAAAAGGAAATATGAAAACTAATGATGCAGAGGCGCAGTCGCACTAAAATATATATGGAAATAATATGGAAAAAAGCGTTCAGTTCAGAAACTTATTATCACAGTAAATCTACTAAAAAAGTTATTAAAAACATAATGGTTTCTAAGTTTGAATATCTAATGTCAAGTTTATTTGATTGGTAAATTTAAAGGATGACAGCACTATCGGATGTGTTATGTTAGAGTGGTGGGTGTCCCACCATTTAAGAAGGTAGGTGGTGGAATAGTGGTACCATTTAATGCTAAGACTTCACCGCGTTCAAAGTAAGGAATAAAACCTAACAAATCCAGACTAAAACAAATTTAGCCGGGTGTATCGCGTATATTGAGTTATAAACATTTTTGGAAACTCGACGTTTCGAATACTTTGTAGTAGTCTGTGGTCACGAGTAGACACGTACCGCCGCAAAGGGTTTTCAAAAACGTTTATAAGTGAATATACCCGATTGATCTGATTAAATTTGTTTCATTTAAAATGTATAAGTTTTTTATTAAATAAATAATATAACTTTATATTATTGACAAATAAATAAAAAAAAATTAATTAATATTATGTTTAAGAAAAATATTTTTTAACTTCACATTTCTATACATTATTGGAAAACCGAGGATTCGAACACTTTGCAGTAGTCTGTGTAGACCGAGATGACATCTGTCTGTCAGTTGACATAATCATAATATCAAACTACCGCCAACGATTTGTCAACGGTCTCGTGTACTGCCCTGGATTTTTGTAGAATGCGCTTACTTTATGTATCTTGTCCTCTGGTGTGGAGGGCTTGAGACTTTATTTATTTTATGGGTAGGTCCGCGATAAATCTTTTTAAATTTTTTTCGCTTAAAATATGTAATAATCGCGAAAATCAATGATCTCATTATAAGAATCTTATAATATAGAAACTTTTGAGTTTTCCTCGTATGTATAAACACAAGTATAAATATACATGCACGCATACATAAGACATGATCTTTCTTTTTCGCGTTTCCTTCATCAGTTAAACGAAAATAGACATAACATATGTATATAATATAACATATTTCGTAATTTCCTATATATTTTTCCGAAATATCACGATTAAATGGAATCATTGGTGCCAAAAGAAGCTCAATATATGAGATGTGTGGCATTAAGGAGTACGTGTTCTGAAACTTGATGGCTTATATGAAGTTATTGATGTTTATAACAAAATTATTCTAATGCTCTCCTTTATTTTTAGATGGAAATTTGGGAAGTCGAGAGAAACTATCCTATGTTACTTTATCAACCAATATATATTTATAGTTGGAAAAGACATTTTTGCAATTATTTTTGCAAAATTGGTACAGTTTTAGAGCACTGTCATTTCACGTCCTACTTTGAATGCGATAGTTGTGGGTTTGAAGCCCCGTGGGGATTCTTTTTAGGGTACAGACAATGTTAACAAGCTTAAGGGTCTCCTAATGGTAAGTGATCACCGCCGCCCACGGCCCCGTGTAGCACCAGAGGAGCTACAGGTGCGTTGCCAGTCTATAAAGTATATGGGCACTGGGGCCCAGCATTACCCGATGCAATACGCAGGATCAAGGTCACTATTTAACGCTGGTTTTAAATGCCGGGGGTGGTAACAATCCGGTCGAGTATGCCCATGCGTGTTGCCATTGCTGACAACGTGACTCTTCCACTCGAACTTTAGTCGCCTCTTACGACACCATCAGTACCAGGGTGATCCTATTCTAAGCCGGAATCACTTGGCAATATATATTATTCACAAACACTAAAATAATGTAAAATATTAAAGATCCAACCAAGTCTCCACTTAAAAATTTAAAAAAAGTCGTAGTGAGAAATCAAATAAATAAGCAAATAAGATAAATAGCTGATAATTACAAGACACATAAAATTTAATATAGAGGAAAAGTATATAATTTGTTCACTTATAAAATAATCGCGTTATTAAAATATTTTACTAACTTTTTTTTAAAAACAATATCGTTGGTGACTAATGATTTATGTATACTCTTCTCGCTGGTACATAAATATTTATGCTTTACCAACCGTGTCCACGACGGGCCATTGTAGTAAACCATGGCTGAAGGAGTCATTTTCCTGCTTGGGTTTGCGTGAAAATAATAATATTATTACAGCCGCGTATTACTAATATATTTTAATATTTAAATTTTATTAAAATTTTAAATTTAGCTTATTTGAATTTTAAATATAAATTTAGACTTTATTTTTATAACTGAGCCTCTTTTAGTAATTTCACATTTCAGTAAAAAAAAAGAATACAAATTTCACATACATTTCTTTATCAACAACATTGTAGAGTTGTTGCGCATTTGGGGAAGTATTTGATTTTTATTAATTTTGAAAAGTTATTCTATACTTAGGAAAGAAAAATATTTATTAAGAATACAAAAAGTTTGAAAGTAGCGGGATTTGAACACGCGCCTACACGCGCTTACACGCGCCTATGAGCCATACGGACGGATTCCAAGAGGCGTTTGTTTTATTTGTATTGTAACAAGAGGAACCCGCAGCGTAAAGCTCCGCCACTCTACAAATAATATATCAAAAATAGGACTATGTTTGTAGAAATGCTTGTAAAGACTAGGTTCTCTCTGCCTATCCTGTTATATACATTTAGGGAACAGCCTATAAAAAAAAATTAACCACGGATAGATTATATGGAATCTCAATTGATTTATTAACAAATATATTTAAAACCAAGATATTTTATTTATAATACAAGAGAAATATATATTTTTGAATATTTAAAAACGTAGGTAATATATACATATATTTTAACTTTCACTTATATATAACAATATTTGCATATAAAATAGTTTCTGTATTATATCGTCATAATCAATGTACGCGCATATCCCATAAAACGAACTTTATAAGGGAATAAAGCCTGATTTTGCTTCGCTTAGCTAGTCTAGTTAATTTAAATTTGTAAATAATATACAAACATACGTTTCGTATTTCTGTTTGTATGGTTGTTTAGAACACAATCCAAGAATCGCTGATCATGCGTTTGCAAAACATTTCCTACGTTTTGCATTAGATCTGAAAATTATAACAAGAAAATATTTGTGAATAATAAATATTTATAAAGCCTATCGTGGCGCTTGGGCAAACGCGTGTGACTGTTAACACGACAGGTTTTGGGTTCGGTCTCCACTCGAGTAAAACAAAATATTTAATATTTCAAATGAATTACTTAATATTTTCATTTCTTCGCTCTGGTAACAAGGCCAATCACGGCGTTGAGCTCCGCGGTGTCACACATTGCCTCAAATTCGGCGAAAATTCGGAGAAAAAACGGAGTTTGTTAACAATAGGTTCCCAAATCCTACTCTGCCATGTGTGATATACATTGTGAAGCTGAAAAAAAAATTGTTACATTAAATCTATTTTATCATTGCTAAATTTAAAGAATGTCAATTCGTTCCCTATTTGGTAGAATGAATAATTTAATGTTTGTATTTCCTCGCTTTAGTAACAAGGCATAATCAAGAGTTCCGCCAATAATACTTTGAAAATTCGTCGGAAAATGGAGAACAGAGTGTCTTAACACTGTACTCCCTCTGCTAACCCTGTAATATGTATTTTATTATAAAATGGTTGAAGTACATAAAATTCACTCCACTTAACCACTATCAAGATATAGATGCCTTTTAGTTATAATTTAGATTTAATAAAATTATTTTTAATTAAAGGTTTTGTGAACCAAAGCTTTTACTTTAGAATAATTTCATTTTTTTATTTCCCTCTTTATTACTTACATAGAAGTAGGATTGGAAATTTTCTTGAGAAAAACTGTGCTTTTCATCTGAATCTAAGATATTTTGTATGTGTCACGTGACTAAATATTACATTTTGTCTTCTAGAAAAATAAAACTATATTAATTCCTTACCTGGAATGAAAAAAGAATGTACAACCTGTCTTACGTCCAACTAAACCAGAGCGACCTCTATTTGTAAACATAATATTTATTCCTTATTTCATATTTCGATTGATTTTATTAGCGTTTAACATATCGATTATTAGTTCACGTTTTTTCTACGTCTACTAAGATAAGCTAAGATAATCAAGATACTCCGTTTACGTAGACAAAGCTAGGCGTTAAGTTCCGTTAACCAAAAGATAAGTATCTCGAAAATATAGCAAATTTCTAATTGTCTAACTCTTAAAGATTTGAAATCTTGTATAGAATGATATTTAACAGTTAGTTGCATAAAGATATCTAAATTTACCTAGTATTTTGTATATTTTAATTACGAAGAAAAGCTTTAACAGTATTCATGTACGTTTTTCACACGATTCGCCCATTTTAATCCACCAATTCCTACTGAAATGTCATGTTACTAAATGCTGACGACTTGTTCATTACTCTAATAAAATATATGGAGAAAACCGAAGTACACAAAGACTGCGGCAACATATTGTGTCAAAAATAAGATATATTTGTTCGATACCAATAAATGTAATTGCTTCTTAGTGTTTCATCGACCCCTAGCGATTCTGTCCATTTTCATATGAACTTTTATTTAGTAAACTATATTGAAGATTTATAGATTATGTGATTATTAGTTACTATGTAGTACGTGTGTAGTACTTCATATAGTATCCAGCAAACGGCAGGATAGACAACGTTACTTGGGAAGTTAGTGTTAAAACACTCTGTTCCCTTCCCCAGTTTCTGCCAAATATGAGGCATTGCGTGTTCAGTGGCGGAACTCAACGCCGTGATTTGCCTTATTACCAGAGCGAAGAAATGAAAATATCAAATATTTAATTTCTTCGAGTACCTGTCGTAATTACAGCGCTCCGTGCCTCTACGCCACGGCAGACCTTTTTAAAAAGTCACAAAAATAAGTAAAATTTTAAAGGCTACAAAGAATATTGAAAGGATTTTTTGCTATCCTGATTAAGATATTTTGCATAACGAACTCCCATTGACATTACACGCACCTGCAGCTTTCATAATTTATGAATTACCTATACTGTATATTGGTATGTATTTATATTGTATATATTTATACATAAACGTAGTGTATGTAGTATATGATATTTTATTTGTAGATAATTTTTATTTTATTATATGTTCTATGGCACTATAACGTTATTCCCACTGTTTAGATAAAATTAATCCTTTATTTACCAAAGGTTGTCTGTAAGAGATTGCTTGAAGCAATAAGACCGCCCTTGCATACTTCGTGTGAACGTATATTTTACTTTTATACTATGTATTTAGTTATTTGTGTGCAATAAAGTATAAATAAATAAATAAATACGGATTATTAACAGTGATTGAATATTAATAATGTTGACTTTTCCATATTGAATATAAGGATATAATATTTTTGTAATTTGCAAGGGTTAAAGGTTATTTTGAGCGAGCTTTTGTAAGGAGCTTTACCTGTTATTCAATTTTTTTTCAGCGGTAGCGGTACGCATGACAAAGAAGGGAGAGGGAATTTGGAAATCTAGTGTTTAGATTCTCCGTTCCGTTCCCCACTTTCCGCCGTAGTTGAGGCATTGCGTGTTGATCGGCGTTTGCCTTGTTACCAGAGAGAAATAAAAATAATAAATGTAAAATTTAAAAAAATATTAAGTATTTTATTTTGTTGAGTTGGAATCGAACCCACAACCTGTCGCGTTAATAGTAACACGCTTGTGCCCCTGCGCCAGGACATGTCTCTATCAATTTAAAATTCATTTTATTTTTTTCTCTGCTTCTTGTTAATAGTAAACAGAGGAGAGTAAGACATTCTGTTCCGATTAACATAATTTTCTTCCCCACTTTCTGCTTAATTCTGGATATGATGCGTGGTAAGTAGCAGACCTTAACGCCGCGCTTTGTCTCATAACCTGAGCGGCAGAACAAAGAAAATAAATATTTAATTTCCTTGAGTGGGAATCGAACCCACAATCTGTCATGTACAACGTATGCGTGACAGATTATATGTTCTACTGCATGTACCATGGCAGGCTCTGATATTCTATGCATATTAATTATTATTATTTTTTACACACAGGGTAGGTAGAGGGAACCCGGGAACCTAGTGTTAAGACACTCCGTTCCACTTCCATTCCCCATTTTCGCCGAATTTGAGGCTTTGCGTGTTGAGTGGCGGAACTCAACACGCGCTTTGTCTTATTACCAGAGCGAAGAAGTGAAACATTAAATATTTAAATTGAAAATATAAAATATTTCATTTCCTCGACTGGGGATCGAACCTAGAACCTGCCGGTTACAGTCACACTCTTGTGCCCCTGCGCCGCGACATGCCTTGTGGACGAAAAAAAACACAAAATAAAATATCTAAAATAAAATTTTATTTCCCTCATTTAGTTTTCCTGTACATAAAATATACTAAAATGCGACACCCAAGTCAAATATTTGTATAAACTCGAGTGACACGCCACCGGTGAATGTTTCTTAGAAACCATTCATACTCGTTTGAGTGGAAAGCACAAAGTTCTTTTAGTAAAGCTATAGAAAGACCGACTTTGCTTCAAATTTAAAAGGGAATATTAATATCGTTACTTTCAAGCTATTTATAATGTGATTGATGTGGTTTCATAACTGATATAAGGTGATTTTTTACATAGTTTATTTTCCCAGTTTAGTTATAGTTTAAGGAATTGAGAGCCAAATAGTCAGTTATATCGCTAACTCGTTAGGTACATAACAAGTAGCATACATGATTAATAGATTTGGATTGGGATCTTAGTGTTAAGACACTCTGTTCGGTTCTCCACTTTCCAACGAATTTGAGGCATTCGGTGAAGTGGCGGAACTCAACGCCGTGCGTTGCTTTGTTGCCAGATCGAAGGTATGGACACAACCTATCGCGTTTGCAGTCACGTGCTTGTACCCTGCGCCACGACAGTCTTCATAGATAAATTAAATAAATTCCGCGGCAAGTGAGGAACGGATGTATACTTAATGGAAATGGACACTAGGTTTCGAAGTACCCTCTGCCTACCCTGCACGGTGATATACAACGTGAGGCTGATAGAAAAAAAATATTAAAACAGAATTTATAACAAAAAACGTTAAAGTTTATCATATATATTTTTATGAGCACACAAACAGATTGTATAACTCAATTTTTATTATATAGTGATTACAAAATGTTAACCCAATTTCAAGGTATTTGGTCGATCGACAATATCAGCAAAAAGAAAGCTTTTCTAGTAATAGTTTACAAATAATGTTAAATTAGTGGAATATAAATTTTTCGTAATTATCTAATTTTATAGGTATTTTCTATATTCGAGACGTTTTCGACTACATTCCGTTAAGAGTTCCTTATATAGTTTTTTTTTATATACGCTGTAACCCGCATCTGGCAGGGTAGGCAGAGAAAACTTGGGAACCTAGTGTCGAGGACACTCCGTTCCACTTCCGTTCCGCACTTTCCGCCGAATTAGAGGCATTGCGTGTTGAGTGGCGGAAAGTTATTTTCAATCTACATATAGTAAATAAAAAATCCGTGTTATGATCAAAATTTTTATACTGTTTCTAAAAAATTTTAACAGAGAAATGTTATTAGTTTGAACTCTAATATTTTATACTAATTAAACGAGAAAATGAAAAATTCCTTCTTTCAGGTGGAACCGAATCCATGACAATCATTTGTACAGCTATCGTAGAAAATACCACTGTACTGCTATGGTGACATATCTATATTTTAATGAACCCAAAATCTTTAATATTTTTAAAGTTAATGATGACACATAAATAACAGAAGTAGAACAAGAAACATGTTAAAAGTATGAAAATCACATTACGACTTCTCAAATTTTTCTTTGTCAAAATGAGTACCTGTCAGAAAATTTTATAATGAAACTTACGGTAGAAAGAAACCATTTATAGTTCAGAAATTTAACGAAATTATCTTTTGAGCTGAAAGGTACAGGTTAAAACTAGGAATTATTTCGACCTCATTTCTTGGGAAATAATTTCAATATTCAAATTAAAAAATGATTTTTTAACTGTTTTTTTAAGGTTATATTCCACACTTAGGAAAGAAAAATACTAAATTTAAAAACGTATAAAAATTTGAACGAAGCAGAATAGCTTAGTTGGTCAGAGCGCTTGGACGGCTTCCATGAGGCATGGGTTCAAAATCTTAACGTGTAAAATTTTAAACGAAGCAGGATTTAAGCCCGCGCCTCTTGGAAGCCGTCGAAGCGCTCTGACCAACTAAATCATTCTGTCAGAGCGCTTGGACAGTTTCCAAGAGGCGCAAGGTTCAAATCCTGCTTCGTTCAAATCTTTACACGTTTTTAAATTTAGTATGTTTTTTTATGTACAGATTAAAGCTAAGAGAAATTTATAATAAGATACACCATTCTGTACATTTCGTCTAAATTGAGGATATTGCGTGTTAAATTAATTGCTTGAAGAACACTTCAGGAATTTAGAGGAGAGTAGGAAACGGAAGTCTTTCAACGGGAACTGAATGTCTTAACATTAGGTTCCCAGTTACCCCATTGTCTTTGTCGCTTGAATTTGTAGGATACGGCATGAAGTAAAAAGTGCTGGAAATCAACGTCTTGTTTTATACACCAGAGAGTGAAAAATGAAATATTAGGGGTCGAAGTGACCTCACAACTATTGTGTTTACGAGTACATTCAAATGCTATGTGATTTGATACGGTTAACCTAATTTTAGATATATAATGTTTAGAGGCCTGTCGTGGTGCAGTGCCACAACGTGATAGGTTGTGGGTTTTTTCCCCACTCGAGGAAATGAACATGTTTAATATTTTCAAATTATATATTCAATATTATATTTTTTTTTCTCAAAATAAAAACCAAAGACAGAGCGCGGCGTTGAGTTCCACAACTCAAGACGTAATGCCTCAATTTTGGGGTAAGCGGAGCGGAACGGAATGTCTTAACACTAGGTTCTCTCCGCCTATCCTTCTATGTACAGGATACAGCTTAAAGGTAAAAAAATAACAAATACGAAATCTATTAACGTATGTAGTATTACTTTTACTTTTTACACTGCCTCAATAACAAAAGACATTAGCATCATCTCCCTCTATTATAGCCGTGTGATCTCGGCTTAGAATAGGATCACCCTGGTACTGATGGTGTCGTAAGAGGCGACTAAAGTACGAGTGGAAGAGTCATGTTGTCAGCAATGGCAACACGCATGGGCAGACTCGACCGAATTGTTACCACCCCCGGACTTTAAAACCGGCGTTAAGTAGTGGCTTTGGCCACTGCGTTTCGTATTGGGTAATGCCGGGCCCCGGTGCCCATTCACCTTACAGACCGGCAACGTTCCTATAGCTCCTCTGGTGCTACACGGGGCCGTGGGCGGCGGTGATCACTTACCATCAGGTGACCCGCACGCTCGTTTCACGAAAATGCTAGTGATTTATACATAAATAGACATTATTTTCATCAAACTGACTCTTAATTACCTTGAAAAATAAGAAAGAATATGCAAAAAGCTCAATAAGATTTTGTTAAGTGTTTTATTTTGTTAATCGTCTGTCTTTGTACAACTTGAACCGTTTTAATAGACAACATTTATTGCCGAGTAGTATTTGAAAATATAATGTACTTACAAAATCGTGATAAATAGTGATAAAAATCCGTGGACACGTTTCAATAGAACAGAGAAATGTAAACAATGCCGAAAAGTACGGAACGGTATGCGGTACGCTATGTCCAAATTGCCTATAGTTACTTCATTTTGCTTATTTTTTATTCTTTAAACTTCATTTATTTAATTATTAAACCAAATAAGTGATATGCCGTCTGATACAACTGCCTCTAAACAGGTGGAAATTAAAGATGATGACTCTGCCAAATTACCCGAGTGAAAATGTAAGCAAGAACATTACTTAATATGTAAAATAGAAGAATACATTTTTCAAGCTATTAGTTCAAATTTAATAAATACTTTTGTGAGATATATAAATTAAGTGATTCTACGATATATTAATGAACAGATTTCCTACTGCCTTACTAAATAGTTCTATGGATAGAGACGATCTTAGTTATAATCAAAGGTTTACAATCCCTTTGTACCGACTATTTACTATAATAGTGTGACAAAGCGTAACTAACATGGGTTAGAACTTATAACATTTTAGTACGGACAAGGCAAACGGGATGTAGATGTAAACTAAAAGCTTGAATTCCATTATATTAGAAGTTAAATTTGGAAAATCTCGAGGGTCAGTGGTGGCTAAATGAAATTAATTACTTTAATTTCTCAAAACTATGTACTAAAGTAAAATATTTTAGCAAAAATATTTTTTTTCTTTTCACTCCATTTATGTCCAACACAAAATAACATAGTCATTTGTTATAATTTTATTTACCGAATTGATAATAATTAAGCAGCTCGATTTATTTTTCTAAGGCAAGACACGATATTCAAATATATTAAAATATATTTATTATCTATATCGATTTCCCGAATGGAAATTAAACCCTCAATTTCCACAAACTGTATAACCTCAATACACATTTAGATATAAATCTATCAAAATAATGAGCGATTTCAGTGCTGGTTTAAAACCGATCTAAATTATAGATAATTAAAACTCACGAGCCAAACTGATTGCAATTAATTTAAGCCAAGTAATTAGATTAATAAAGTCGTGGCTTTGCTTGTCCGCCCGTCCGTCATTATTTACGCCTTAGAAAGTATTAAATTTTAAATCCACATTATTTTTACCACATAAGAGATGCACCTATACCTTAAGAAAAATTTCAAGTAACGATAAACTTTTTAAGAAATAATTGTCGTATGTACATATATATTAGTTTCTATTTGCAACTTCAACCCGGAGATAAATCAAGATAGGCAGAGGAAACCTGGAAAACTGTTGTTAGGACACTTCGCCTCACAACCGTAGGAAGAAAAAGAAAATATCGGGTAATTAATTTCCTCGAGAAGGAATTGAACCCACAAAATCTCGAACACGTTCACAGTTGCACGCGTTTGCTCCTGCGCAATGACTGACCTGTAATATTAATATGATTAATATTGTTTTATATGACAATCATAACCTTTCTCGATGGTGGAGTATCCAGCACATAAATAAATTTGCTATATTTGAAGTAGAAGATTTTTTGATAATATATGAGATGATATTGGATAATATTTTTTAATCTACATTAGGAAAATAACTATACTTATTTAGAAAAAGCTTAAAACAATTTATAAAAAAAAATAATTTGATATCCAAGAGGCGCCTATTCAAATTCGGCTATGTTCAAATTTTTATATGTTTTACAAATGAAGTAGAAAATTTGAATATAATTTAGGATTTCAAAATTCCTTTTTTACACTTTCCACTATAAAATTTATCTCCTATTATTAAAATTTCATAATATAATGAAATAGATAGAAATATCTTAAACAACTAAAAGTTAACATATAAGTTGGCAGGAAATCTAATGATAAACAACACCAATATAAGAAAGAGGAAAAAATCGCCCGAAAGATGATCTAAAAGTAGCTGCGGTCACATTGTGAATAAAAAAATTCGTTCTAGGAACATGAACATGAAAGTGCTCAGGGGAGGTTTATTAAAAGGTACAATTTACCAAGTAGGAATTCTATTTTATTATTTTATTTATTTAAAGGTGTTCTAACTATTAATTCTTGAGAAGAAGAAAAGCGACAGTTACAAAAGAGCGTCTTCACCATACAAAACATTAAGAACGCGGACGCAGATGAGGACTGCCAGCCATCATCTATAGTGAAAAAAATCATGGAAAGCGACTTTTCTGCTTGCGAAGAAATTTATTACTAGTACTATATGACTTGAAATATTTTAGTATATTGTGTGACACAAAATAGTTTCAGCGACAGATCTGGAGAGAGTGGATTCAATATCAGGGTTGTAAGTTATTGGCTCATACCGAAGGTGATGATCCTGAAACATTACTTGATCTTAAATAAGTATTTTTTCTGAAAATTCTATCATATTCTCCTCATAAGTTTTTATACTAAACTTTATTTAATATAGTTTAGAAGCCCGTCATGAGGTAGCGGCACAAGTTAATAATTTCATTTCTTCGTTCAAAAAAGAAGTAGCAAAGCGCGGTGTTGAGTCCCGTCACTCAATACGCAATGTCTCAATTTCAACGGAAAGTGGGTAGCGGAGTGGAGTGTCTAAATACTTCCTAAGGTTCCTAACTTCCCTATGTCTACCCTGCTATATGCGGGATATAGCGGTAAGCTAAAAACATTGTAGAAAAATACAAAAGCCATTGATGCTTTATTAATATTTGTATTACGTTTTCATTAGGCCTCAAAAACAAATATCTATGTGTAGAGAAGAAAAACGACACGAAAATGCTAGTAAACTTCATTGAAAAGCAATAAAGAAGATGTAAAAAGCTCAATAAGGTTTTATTAAATGTTTTTTTGTTAATCTTGTTTCTGTATAACTTCAACAGATTTTTCTTCTTAAAACTTCAGTTAAATCAAATAAGTGATATATTATATCTGACATAAACAGCCTCGATTACTAAACTCCGTCGGAAACATCAAATTACCAGAGTGAAAAAGTAAGCAAGAAAATTATTTTATATCAAAAATTGAAGATTTCACTTGAAACCTTTGAAGCAATTTTAATAAATATTTTTGTGCTACACATAAGTTAAGTTAAAAGAATTTACAATATAATAATGAACAGATTTCCTACTGTCTTACTAAATAGTTCTATGGATAGAGACGATCTTAGTTATAATCAAAGGTTTACAATGCCTTTGTATTGACAATTTATTATAATAGAGTGATAAAGCATAAATAACATGGGTATACTTGTAACATTTTAGTACGGACAAGGCAAACGGGATGTAGACGTCAACTAAAAGCTAATTTTATTATTGTATTAAAAGTAAAATTTGCAAATTATCAAAGGTCAGTGGTAGGTAGTGGATGAATGAAAGTAACCA
>DWMZ01002898.1:0-13474 GCA_018249855.1 Eueides tales michaeli | reverse complement strand
TCCGCCACTCAACACGCAACGCCTCAAAAATCGGCGGAAAGTGGGAACGGAGTGTCTTCACACTAGGTTCCCGGGTTCCCTCTGCCTACCCTGCCTTATGCGGGATACAGCGTGAAGATAAAAAAAATCATTTCCTCGAGTAGGGATCGATAACACAATGTGTCGCGTTTATAGTCACACACTTGTACTGCTGCATCATGACAGGTCTCAATATTTCAATATTAAAGATTTTACTAAACTAAAATGCTCAAGGGTAGAAATGCCGTCTTGGCACAGCGGCACTCCTTTTGACTGTAATGAAACGAACGATATTCGGTGCCAATCTCCCTCCGAAATATTTATTTATTAATTTGCTCTAATAATGATCTGGTCTGGTATAAAACACACCATAGTACAATAAACGTCCAGATCATATAAAGACAAAATGTAAAGTCAAACAAAAACTGAAAACATCACCTAGTTTTGTTTTGTTCTTATTCATAAGCTTTATAGCACTATTACGGGCTATCTCTTGTATTTTTATGTCCTCCACATTTGGGAGGAAGTCCAACATTTTGATATACTGAGCCAGAATATTACATGGAAATGGACTTTGTATTAACATATAAAACAGTTTAAGTGTTCTAACTATTATAAATGACGTCGAACAGTTCCTGAGTAATGTGATCCAGGAATTTTGTTAGTTATTAAGTGCTTTTGTCGATCTGATAGGCGTTTTGTGGCCAAATTGGATTCCTGTCAAGGAGAAATATGCATTGGCATATATGTTCAAATGTATTGTGATTAAGTTTGTCTTTGGGGGAATAAAGAATTTGAAGATCTTTTTTTTGGATTTTGTTATTTGTGTTAAGAGAGCTTAATAATTACTTTATATTATTTCTTTTGGTATTGCTTTGAGACAAATCATTTAAAAAAAAAAATAGTTCTTAATGACATAGACTCTATAAGATGAAAATTATAGTGCCATAAATAACGACATAATTCATCATAAATAAATAAAAAAGTCTATCTTTATTTTCTCTCCATAATTTTTTGGTAATAATTAATGTTAAATAAATATATAAATTGAAAAAGAAATTAAATATTTAATATTTCTTCGCTCTGGTAATAAAGCATAGCGTGGCGTTGAGTTCCGCCATTTAACACGTAATGTATCAAATTCGGCGGAAAGTAGGGAACAGAACGGAGTGTCTTTACACTAGGTTCCCAAGTTCCCGCTGCCTATACTGTAATGTGCGGAAAGTAGCGTGAATCTTAAAAAAAGGAAATTACAAACATCGCTATAAAAAACTAAAACTCGTGGTAGTTTCAAATCTATAAGAAGTTGGAAATAAAATTGTTTATAAATAAAAACTTAAAATTATTTTACATCGTACCATAAATAGCAACATAGTAATTATAAAAATTGGGAATTATACACACATGTCCTTCGTCTCCGCCCGCCATATTGGCGGCCATGTTGGCAGCCATATTGCCCCGTCATCTGATTAAGTTGGTAAATCGAGTGGAAGGATTGATGGATGGCCGGATCGTTAATTATGTTTTAACGTAGTGCCTTTGGGAAAAATCGTGACTTGTGTAAATATGTGCAGTAGGTACGTCACACTACGCTAGGAATGTCAAGAATCCTGTCTATCTAAGCTTTGTAAGAATAACGATCTTTGTTGTGAAAGGAAAATAAAAGTACCAAAAAATATGTTACTTTTCTTTTGTTTTACTTTCACGTTAAATCTTGTACATGGCAGGGTAGATACATAGACACGGAGAGTTTGGGAACCTAGTGTTGAGACACTTCGTTCCGTTCCTTTTTTGGTGCCGAATTTGAGGCACTGCATGTTAATTTTAGGCCTGTCGTGGCGCAGCGGCACAAACGTGTGGCCATAACCGACAGGTTCACAGGGTTTTGGTCCCCACTCGAGGAAATGAAATATTTAGTATTTTCAATTTAAATATATAATGTTTAATTTCTTCGCTTTGGTAATAAGGCAAAGCGGGCGTTAAGTCCGCCACTCAACACACAATGCCTCAATTTCGGCGGAAAGTGGGTAACGGAAGTGGAACGGAGGGTCTTAACACTACATTCTCGGGTTCCCTCTGCCTACCCCTGCCAAGTGCGGGATTAACACAAAAAAAATCTGACAGACAGCATTCTCTAAAATTTTGCGCGGAAGCCGCCCTTTGTTTTGTTACTTTGTGGTTGATTAATTGATTTTTACAAATTAAAAAATAACATACGAGGCCTGTCATGGCGCAGTGTCACAAGCGAGCGTCTGAAAAAGCGACGCGGAGCTGAAAAAATAGTAATATACAAACGTACTAAATAATGAAATTGAATTCGACAATATTTTCACGTTTTTTCTCCACAAAAAAGAGCCCCGAGTGGCTGAATGTATTAAATTAAAATATACTGTGACTGTTATAAAGGATTCCCCATAATAAATTTCATTCATTCGTATCCATTAGTCCAACGGCACTATTGTGGACCTATATGTTTACACGAGTTTGTTTGGTACCTTTAGAGTAAAAAGAACAGAAACCTTTAAAGAGAAAAGAATCGAACTCATATACAATATATTAAGATTTATCGAAATCGCTTGGAATTAAGAAATTAGTATGAACTTTTCAGGTTTCCGAGGTCTCTTGGAGAATAGAAAAAAATCAAGATTCTAGAAAGATAACGAAAAGCATTTATGTGTCATTTTTGCTGCATTTTGTATGAAATTCACTGTATATGCCCAAATTTGTAATTCGGAAAACGTTGAATATTATAAGTTATTTGTTACTTTAAAATATTTATGCTTATAATAAATCTTTAATTGATCGCTATGTGCATATGGAAAATAAATTTAAAAAAAGGCCTTATAGGGGATGTTTATTAATGTAATAGGGCTTTTGTCTGTTTGTCCATAAGTTGTATGCGCTAATCTTAGAAATGGCTAGCCATAATTTTTTTTTAGCTTCACGCTGTATCCCGCACGAGGCAGGGTAGGCAGAGGGAACCCGGGAACCTAGTGTTAAGACACTCCGTTCCACTTCCGTTCCTCACTTTCCGCCGAAATTGAGGCATTGCGTGTTGAGTGGCGGAACTCAACACCGCGCTTTGCCTTATTACCAGAGCGAAGAAAATGAAACATTAAATATTTAAATTGAAAATATTTAATATTTCATTTATTCGACTGGGGATCGAACCCAGAACCTGTCGGTTATTGTCACACGCTTGTGCCGCTGCGCCACGACAGGCCTCAATTACAATATAATTAAACATAATTCCCAGGTTCCCTCTGCCTACCTTAACATGTGCGGGATACAGCGTGAAGCTGAGTAATCGATATTGTCTTATAAATAATATATGTATTATTAAAAGAAGAAATTAATTGAATGAGTAAATAATAAAGTGTAATTTAAGCGGGCGAAGCCGCGGGCGGGTCGCTAATACAATATAATATCAGAAGATAAGCAACAATCTTATCGAAACAAATTGGTAGGCTGAGCAAAAACACGCCATTGAAAGCTCTCACGAGGCTGGTATTAATTAAATTATAATAATTCGATGATTTTCCTTTCATATAATTATATGTAATTGGCTTTATTTATTGAATTTCAACACGAAGCTCTCAGAAATCCGTTGCTATGTATAAAAAGTAAGCACGCTCGAAGGGTATGTAATGGGAACCTAGAATTCAGACATTCCGTTCCCCATTTACCACCCAGCTTTTGAGACATTGCGTGTGTACATATATATAGTGGAAGTCAAAATCGTTATTTAAAACAAAAGTATTTAATATCTTGCCATTAATATTTTTCTTTTATTTACCAACTTCTAAAAAACAGGGTATTAGTAAGAAATGTGTGTGTATGTGTTTTTGTATGTGATACTGATGAGGCCTGTCATGGCGCAGGGGCTTGTGACAGTAAACGCGATAGATTGTGGGCTTCTATTCCCACTTGAGGAATGAAATATTCACTATTTTCAATTTAAATATTGTTTTAATTTATTGTTTCAAGGCGCGGCGTTGAGTTCCGCCACTCAACACGGAATGCCTCAAATTTGGCGGAAAGTGGGGGAAAGGAACTGAGTGTTGATGGACACTGGGTTCCCAAGTTCCCTCTGTATACACTGCTATGTGCGGGATACAGCGTGAAGCTGAGTAGAGCATCTGCAAATAGGTACCTTAGGTACAGGGTCGTATATCCATTACGAATGTTAAAGCTAGCATATTAAAAACAAAATTAAAAACATACACATTTCAATATAAGAACATTGTATATTATCAGATTTGAACCCTACACCACTTTGTTTCGTCCAAGAGCGTTGCCAATTAATTCATTCACATTCAGCTACGACGAAACTTGTTTCAAAAATTTTAACCAAAATTTCATATAATTGGTATCGTGTAATTATGTCAAGTATGTGAATGTTAGCTGAATCGTAATACCTTTCTTTGTACTGAAAATGAGACCACGTAACTAGCTGAGGCGATTAATATAAGTAAATATGCAGTTGGGGTCTATCCTGGCTCAGAGACAAACACTTTTACTCTACTTCGATTTTAAATGCGACAGGTCGTGGGTTTAATTCCTACATGAGGAAATGAAATATTTAATATTTTGTTCAGTTTGGTAATAATGTAAAGCGCGGTGTTAAATTTCGCCATTGAACAATTCGGCGGAATTTCGGGAAACGAAAGTGTCTCAATGGGATCAAAGTGTCTAAACACTTAGCGGGAACCTAAGTGTTTAGACACTTTGATCCCATTGAGTTTTGTCTGTGCTATATATATTTGAATGTATCTTACTAGCTTTCTTGGCTTACCTCCTGTTGACAAATTGGACTATTTTGTACAAAATATCTAGGAAAACTATAAGGCTTATTATATCATGTCAATCGTTCCGATAAGATTTGTACCTGACGAATGTGAAATATCATACTAAACTTCAAATAAATAATACTTCCATCTATCAACATAAGCAGCATAGGCAAATTAAGGTGTCATACTAAATTTAAAAACGTATAAAAATTTGGACGAAGCAAGGATTTCAACCTGCGCCTCTTGAAAACCGTTCAAGAACAGAAGAGAAGAGAAGAAAAGATTTGCGTGTTGGGTGGCGGAACTCAACGCCGCGCTTTGCCTTATTACCAGAGCGAAGAAATGAAACATTAAATATTTAATATGAAAATATTAATGGTGAACGTAAGTATCGTACTGGGCTACAGGGTCTTTTAACATAAGGTTCCCAAATTTCCCTTATCTTTTTATATACGGAATACAGCGTAAAACTAGCAAAATCAATAGATACATGGTTAAAACATACATATTTTTGGTATATTCAGTTATGTACAAGTTTATTTGTTGGACGGTTCATAATAAAGTGAGCGGGGCTGTCCGTCCGTGCGTCACGCTATCTCATAAACTAATAATCACATTATGCCTACAACCGCTCTGTATTAGTTGGGTGGAGCTATGAAATTGACGTTTTTATAAAAAACATGTTATTCTGAATATATCATACTGTATTTAAGGAATATTCGTGTGTACCGTACCGTTGTTCGCGGCTTCACTCGCTTGACCTGCTCAATGAATTGTTTACTAATCTATATTAGTAATATTACTTTTTTACTAATAATATTGTCATTTTAAAGATAATAACCATTCAGTAAAAAAAAGGTTTCAGTGAATTCAATTATCAATTGTTTTAAGGCATTTATGTGTTAATAAAATATTTTTTCTTTTAAATTTTAACAATAAATATTAGACAAAGTTTTCAGTATAATAGTGACTGCATCGATGCACTAAATTAGTTAATTGAGTTCTGAGATTGGCTTGCTCAAACAGATAAACAGACAAAAAGACAAATATTTCAAAAATCATGGTTTTGGGGTCTATTATATCGATACACTACTCCATAGTATTTCCTATCCTAACAGATTTTCTCAAGTCTTCAATAAGCGCGGTTGTAGCAGGTTTGATAAAATCAGTAGAAATTTATTGTTCTTTATCTCTTCTATTTGGTATAAAAATAAAGCATAGCAAAGAGTTTTGCTACGGAACACTCATGTCGAACGGAAATGGATTGTCAATATTTAGTAAAACCTAAGAAATTTTAATGTTTCAATTTTCGCTACGTTACATTTTTTGTACGAGTTCTTATTTACTTTGAAGGATTTCATATAATGTAATGAGAAATTTGAGAAATATGATAGTAGTTTCTATAAAGTGTCTAGTACACATCATACTAAAGAATGATTGTAGGTACAAATAAGAACTGTGGCAAGACTTAAGATATGAAGCCATTTCTTAGAGGCGGAAACAGATCACAAAAAAATATCATTCCAAGTAAAAAAAATAAAAAGATTCCAATTTGATAAATGACATACTAATTAAGACGAACATAATCATTAAAAAACTTCTCTATTATATTATCTACATAATATCGTTTAAACGCTATCTTCGAGGCCCGTAGCAGCATAAAACTTTTACTAAACCATTTAACTTCGTTATACGGTCTTTATTTCGTACCCGTGGCTTTTTGCTTAATAGGCAATATTCATAACCTCATATTCTCGGCCAGCCGCGGGCATTTTCGGCTTCCTTTAAAAGAACATCTAATTTTCAATTATTTGTAGGTGAAATTTCTTAGAACTTTCGTACATATTTTTGGTAATATTCTTTATATTGGATGTGGTGGCGCAATGAGGATTCTAGTTGAAAGTGGTTATGCTCGATAATCACATGAGAAAATTAATTATTTTCTTTTTTCATTCTGCTTTTACAAAGCGCAGCGTTAAGTTACACCAGTCTTAATGCTGTTCTATTTGCGTATGATGCTTCTTCTTCTTAATTATGATATAAGTCCCAGCTTTGATTACGTCCTGGGCCAACGATCTTCAATATCCTCGGTGGAGACCATCAACATTCTTATCCTGTGCGAATGACTCCCAAGTCCTGCATCATGACATCCAGCTTTCGTATCTTTTGATGCTTGAGTACTCCAGGGACAGATAACCCGGGAACCTAGTGTCAAGACACTCCGTTCCCCACTTTCCGCCGATTTTAGAGGCATTGCGTCTTGAGTGGCGTGATACCAGGGTGAAGAAATGAAAATAATAAATATTTAAATTGAAAATATTAAATACTTCATTTCCTCGACTGGGGATCGAACCCAGAACCTGTCGGTTACAGGCAACGCTTGTACCGCTGCGCCACGACAGGCCTCTAATTATTCACTTTTACTCATATTCCATACCGTCGTGACATATTGGCATAAAGGTTTGAGTGTACTGTAAGAACGATTATTTTAGGTTCGACTTGCACTCAAGGAAATCGAATATTTATTATTACAAATATTGAACATGAAAGCCATACAAACGAAAATACTAAACAATACAGGTTGCATCTATAAGCATATTATTATATTAAAAGGGAACTTTTACATCCAATACATGAACTTCCGCTCGTTTTTCAACTGACTTCATATTGAATGGATCTCGTAAATCACGCGGGAGTATAACACTCTCTGTCACTACATATATCCGGAATATTTGACAACACTCGCGCGCTCTGCTCGGAAGTTTTTACGATTGTTTTTATTGCGTATTCTCATCATATTTCTAAACTTTCTCGAACTTGCAGTATGATGACCATCTTGTTTGAAATTAAGGAAATATTTTTTAGGAAGTGATAAATGTTAATATTTGAGGTGAATATTAATGTTAATATTTGTAACATATATTATATAATTTCGGCGTTGAGTTTCGCCGCTAAACACGCAATGTCTTATTCTGAAAGTGGGATTAATAAAATGTTTTTTTTTTCCTAATGGGAACATTAGGAAAAAAAAAACATTTTATTAACTACGATCAACAAGAAATGTGTCAAAAATTCAGTGGAACGTACGTAACGTATGTTCAGATTGTGGATTCGATACTCAGAAAAAAGAAAACTTGGCCTAAATAATTTTATCGTGCTGCTGTGAGGGACATTTCAATCCAATACCTTCTGTTTTTATCTTGATTTAATGTCTATGTACAGATTAATAGACGAAATATGAGTCTTTACAGTATAAATAGTTACAACTGCTGTAAATTTTAATACACAACGAATTAATTAGTTTTAAATAAAACTTTTATTATTTAGTTCAGTAATAGATTACTCGTGCATATTGTAAAAAAAAACTGGATGACAATTTTTTCTATGAAGAAAGGCAGAAGGAACCTAAAATTAGGGTCCTTCCTAACGCTGTGTCTAGAAGAATATGGTATAACAATAGTTTTTACATTGACACGTTAAGAATTTTAATATATATATTTTTTTAATTTTTATTTAAAATGGGTACCGCCTTGAATCATGGTAACACTACAAAAGTTCTACATACACGTTACTGTATCGCGAGAGCTCGAACTGAGAACCTCCCTTTAATAATTGCCTCCCCAGTATCATTTGCATGGATTCAATTACGATACGATTGAACGTTCGCGTTTTCACTAAGAAGTCTTCTTAAAGACCCATTCTTGGAAAACAAAAAAGGAATAATTAATTTTCACATAGTATTTTTATTTATGAGTTTCTTTGATATAAATATTTATTTAGATTAATTCATATATTCAAAAGTAATAGAATAAAATAATAATGTTTGATAAAAAATGGGCTTGTGATATTTATATACTGACGCTTTCGTAACGTGTTTCAGTGTTTTTTTGTCCTCAGTACTTAATAGGGAAGGCTGAGGGAACATAGAAACCTAGTATTAAGACACTCCGTTCCATTCACCAATTAAGATATTATTTGGTTATTATCATTCGATATTTTTTTTTTGTAAGCGTCACGCTGCATCCCGCATTTTCTGCCTGGAATTTAAGGCATTAAGTGTTGCTGGACGGAACTCAACGCCGTGCCTTACCTTGTCACCAGAGCGAAGAAATGAAAACATTAAAAATTTACTAATAAATTATTAAATATTTAATTTCCACTTGTGGGAATTGAGTCCAGAGCCTGTAGCGTTTAAAGTGGCACGCGATAGACCTCAACAAATGATACTTATTATTATCTAACAATAAATATCTATTATTTGCCTAGCTATTCTAGAAAGCTTTATGCATTTTTAACCTTACTCTATATCCCGTACAAAGCAAAGTAGCCAGAGAGAACCTGGGAACCTAACATAAAGACAATCTGTTCCCATTGCACAATCCACTTCCCTTTCCGTCAGATACTAGAGAATTTTTTTATAACATTTTTCCTATATAATAAGTACGTATAGATTCTTGTAAGAACGCCGATAGTGCTACGACAGCAGAAATAGACCAGCTGTAAGCTCGTACTAGCAACTAAAAGGTAAACCAATTAGCGCTTTTTAAAAATTCAACACGCTCCAAGCAACGAGGCTCTTTTAAAAATGAACTGAGAAACTGTGAAGGAATTCGGATGTGTTATTTATTTATTATTATTTTACGGATTTGGAGTAGACACTTTTTTATCTTTGTCTTATTTTATCACGCTGTATCCCGCACATAGTAGTGTAAGCAGAGAAAATGTTGAAATATAGTGTTAAGACACTCTATTCAGTCTCACACATTATTCTTTGAATTGGAGTCACTATGTCTAGAGTGACAAAACTCTACGCCGTGCCTGACCGAAGAAATGAAAATATTTCTTTTGAAAACATAAAATATTTCACTTTTTCCTGTTGGAATTGAACCCACAACTTGCCGCGTTTACAGTCCACGCTTGTGGCCCCTGCGCCACAATAGGTCTCTATGAAAGCCATCAAAGCCACCGAAAACCTCCATATGAAATAATAAATATCTTTTTCAAAATTGTAACTTTCTTTTCACATTTACGAAAGAAAGATACTTGTGTAGATAAAAATAATAGCAATTATTAAAAATAATTACTTCGATAAAGTAAAAAAAAATTGAACACAAGGAGATTTGAACCAGCGCCACTTGGAAATCGTCCTAGCGCTCTGGCCACTTGGCCACGGACGTTAAAATATTGATGTTTTCTAAATAAGGAAAATTTCTTTTGTTTTTTGCTCTGAAAAAGACAAAAAACGGCGTTAAGTTGCACCACTCAAAAAATCATAAAGTCAAGAATTCGGACGACAAGTGGAAAACATCTGTTTGTCTATAGGTTGTTTTTGTCTATCTTATTGTATAACAAAGTAAACTAAAAGTGCTTTCAACATATTTTTAGTGATAGTGCACACACAAAAAAAATTTAGACATACAAACGTATAAAAAAATGAACGTAGCAGAATATGAAGCGTTTGTATACGTTTTTAAAAACAATTTAAAATACCTTATCCAATTGTTTTATTAGTTCCAATTTTTTTTTAAATGCGATCATCTTGTTCCAGTATGCGGCGGCACGGCATCTACTTGTAACATTCAATAGCAGGTATCGATTATATGTACACTAGTGGCTAATTGGAAAAATTCCAACAATATCTTTGGTAGTCTAAGATATTTTATTTTTATTTTTCTCAGGCCGAATGTGACAGGCAGGGGGAACTTGGGAACCTTGTGTTAGAGGTTCCTTTGTCATAAAGATAGTCCTGTTCTCCACTTTACGCCCAATTTTGCCGCCGAAGCCTTCGGCGTTATTTATTGAATGGCGGAACTGAACACCGCCCTTTGCTACTTACCAGAGCGAAGAAATGAAAATATTATATCAATTAATTGAGTGTGGATCGAACCTATGGCCTGTCGTGTTGACATCCGCACGCTTGTCCCCCTACGCCACGATAGGCTTCATCTACACCGAAATATTTAATTTTGTTAAGTTCATGTCGGTAAAGATATAATGATTTTTTTTCTTATTTCACGCAGAATACAGTGTAAATAGAGGAAACCTAGAGAGTTAGTGGTAAGACACTCCGTTCCCGTTAGATTAGGTTAGGTTATGCAACGTCGCGGCGTTGAGATTCGCCACTCAACACCTCGTTCAGCGGAAAGTGTGGATCTCAAGAGTCTTCATAAGAACGGAGATTAACGTGAAATTGATAAAATCAAGTAGCTAAGCTGAATAGACTGAAATAAAATCTAGATATCACAGTGTGCTAACAATATGGCTGCTACGAAGGCAGCTCATTAATTTCGTTTCCGCGTTATTGGAGATTTTACACGTGAAAGCATATCGCGAGTAATAGCACCCCACTTTGTTTGCGTTACATCAACCGGAATACGTATCAGTACCTATCGTTGTTTTAATTATGATGTTGTTACTGTAGAGGCCTGTCGTGGCGCAGCGGCACAAGCGTGTGACTGAAGCCGACAGGTTCTGGGTTCGATCCCCACTCGGGGAAATGAAGTATTCAATACTTTTAAATTACATATTTAATGCTTACAATTCTTCGTTCTGGTTACAAGGCAAAACGCGGCGTTTAGTTCCGCCACTTAGCACGTAATGCCTCAAGTACGGCGGTAAGTGGGGAATAGAGGTGGAACGGAACACTAGGTTCCCAAGTTCCCTCTGCCTACCATGTCATGAGTGGGATACAGCATGAAGCTGAGAGAGAAAGAGAGAGAGACAGAGAGATGTTACTATAAATAATTTTCTAGAAAGCGTATAAAAGCTTAATAATTTCCGGTATTGAACCTGTGCTTCTAAAAATATATTTTCTCATCAAGCCATCTTGAAATTTTAATATGCGCGGTAAGTTAAGAATATTTATCTCTTAGGTGTTTAGAAGTACTAAAAAATTTAGATAATTTTACAATTATCAATATATATAAATAATTTAAAGTTATCTAAATTGTAATAATAAGCCGAATTTCAAATGATATTTCATTGTAATTATAAAACGAAAAACTCTTCTATCTTATAATAAACTTTCCAAAGCAGCGGTTTAAAAAGTTTTTTAATACAAAACTTGAAAATGAACGCTAAATTAGATGAGGCTTTCATAAATTAATAAATAGAAAAGATACTATATATTGATTGTAATGTTTAGGCATCTAAAACATCTAAACAACAAAAAAGGCCGTTTCCGTTCTCCACTTTCCGTCGAATTTGAGACACGTATTTAGTGACGGAACTCAACGCCGCACGTCTGGCTATCAAACTGAGGAAATAAAAATATTACATATTTCATTTCCCCAAGTGGAATCGAAACCACAACCGTCGCGTTTGATACAAAGTTTATTTATGAAAACAGAGTCTCGCTAGTATTATAACAAACAATTTTCTTATTTCTTGTTGTTTTTCAGTTTCACAGTAATGCTCGTCTCATGTACTTGTCGTTACAAGCTTTCAGAAATGTAAAATATATTTACAGTGTTCTGATAGAACCATTGTTTTCAAATGCGAAATAAATGTAACTGTGAATAAAATTTAAACAATTTAGCAAAAGCTCCTTGTCTTGGAAATTCGTTATATAGAAGTTTATTTCGGAGCTTATACTTAAGTTACAAGGTACTCGTTAGGTGCACTTACGAGTGTATGTGTATATTTAAATATAAACGTCAACAGTCAAAAGTCATAGATCATTGCACTGCTGGTTAAAGAGAGGGTAGTTTGTTATTCAAATTCAAATATTTGTTTCAAAATAAGATGGTACAAGCTTAATTTTTTGAACGTTAAAAAATTTTACCACCAGTTCACTAAAGTTACTGCCTCAGACCTGAGAGATTTTTTAATTATTTATTTATAGTTTGATATTTAAGTGATACCTTTAAAATAGACTGGAGAAAGCATGTCATTTTAAAAGCGTGTCATCATTTATAAAATCATTAATTTGGTTATTACCAAAACCTTTAACACACAAACGTATTTCCACTACTTTTTTAAATTGTAAAATAGAATGGTAAAATAGAATTCTGGGTATCCTATTGTAAAAGCGTACACCCTGCCCCATAAAAGAATTACCGGCTCGATGCAGTCGAGTTACATGCGCACTGAGTTTAAGTCCATTTATAGTATTCATATTATCTACATCATCGATTTTAGTAAATTATTAACATTTTTCATAAAATATATAACATTTTCAAAAATTCATTAAGATGCAATGGTCAATATATTAATTCAAAATATTGTCCAGATTTATTAGGTAAGAGTATAAACAATGTATTATAGCATTTACTTCAGTAAGCCTTTTTTATGATAATAAGACAAAATGCGGCGTCGAGTTCCAGCAGTCAACATGAAATGTCTTGAAAATTTGGCAGAAATTGGGGAACTGAGGGATTAAAGATTAGGTGACCAAGTTTCTTCTGCCTACCCTTCAAAGCTTAGGATAAACGTAAATATATATATATATATATATATATATATATATATATATATATATATATATATATATATATATATATATATATATATATATATATATATATATATATATATATATATATATATATAAAGTTAATTTAAAAAATTGATACCTAATGAAACGTTAAATTACGCGTCCAAAGTTTTCAAGTAGAACAAGCGTTGATTCAAAAGAAATGATTGATTGAATCATGATTTATTGGGGC
>DWMZ01002897.1:0-13475 GCA_018249855.1 Eueides tales michaeli | reverse complement strand
TGCAGGGATGGGAAGGGAACCGCCACGTCGAAGAGAACGCGACTGTTGAAATTACGGTAAGTTAGGCCAATTTGATTGTGAACCTTATTTTCCTTTTTAGTTTTAGTCGACTTTTTGTTTAACTTATATTGTTGATTATATAAAAGTTTGATCGTTTTCGTTAATATAGTTTATTGGTCGACTCTAGTATAGTTAGTTAAATGATGTTTTTTTTTTTCGTTTTTTCTTTTTCTTATTTGCTTTGTTTGGGATGTTTTTATTTTTTTTTTTGCTATAGTTTTTAGTATTTTCATCTAGATTTTGCACTAACGATGTCCTTTGTTTCTTTTCCTCGATTTCGCTTCTTCATTGTTTTTTTTTGTATTAGACATTAGGAATATAGACTAAATTAAATGTTAAGGGCCAGTTTCACCAGTAGCTGATAAAGTACCTCGCATACTGATGTAGTAGCTTTATCTGCCAGATAAGCAATATCGTTTTCGTATTATTGTGGGCGATTATTTATCTACCCGATTAGTTTTAATGAAATTTAATGGTAACACAGGAAAAATATAGGCAGACTATCTGTAAGATAGCATTAATTGTCAGATTAGTATCTGAAACCTTATTGGTAACCGGTGGAACTGGCTTTAAATCATTTTTAAATGGAGATATATATATATATATATATATATATATATATATATATATATATATATATATATATATATATATATATATATATATATATATATATATATATATATATATATATATATATATAATAAAAAAATCTGAACACGGAAAGTACATGTAATATTTAGTCTTAAGTAATACTTGTATTAGTTTTTAATAATATTTTGGGAAACGGCAGCATTCATATTACAAAATGAATTGCAATTATTTAACAAAAATTTCTGTATTTTTAGAGGAAGGAGTTAGAAAGATTGTATATTCTTTTTACTGAAGGTTAAGATATGCAGAAATCGAAATTATAATTTAAAAAAAAATGATTACGCTTAAAATTTGATCGGATTTTTCGATTATTACTACGACCATGGTTAAAAAATTACTCTACTCAGCTTCACACTGTATCCGGCACATAGCTGGGTAGGCAGAGGGAACTTGGGAACCTAGTGTAAAGACACTCCGTTCCACTTCCGTTCCCCACTTTCCGCGTAATTTGAGGCATTGCGTGTTGAGTGGCGAAACTCAACGCCGCGCTTTTGCCTTGATAGCTTTTGTTATGCATAAATATGATAATAAAGCATACATATGATATGAGTAGTTATTTTTTTTAAAATGGCTTAAAATATTAAAGAAATAAGCGGGTAATGCTTAAGCGAAACATACTCCTCTTAAATAAAATAGGTCCACATTTTCTACTACAAAAAGTTTTGTATTTTGTGATTACTTCGCTTCGCTCCCGAACTGAGCGAGTTATTTTAACTGATTTCGCTCGTTCGGCCCTTTCCGCCGGATTATTAATTGGTGGAAATACTAGTATATAGATTGCTCTTGTGAGGTCAGCGTAGTCATTAATGGGCTCGCTTTGCTTGAAGTGGAATTCGAACTAAAAAAAAGTTGTAGATATCTTGCGCATAAAAAAGTTTCTGAAAGGTGCAATTTTGAGTCCCGCTGTGTTTAAAATTTTATACGATATATAGATTATTTTTTAGGTAATTCTGTTAGTATTTTATCAGCTTCATTACAGAATGAAGCTGTTTGCCTGCCCTGCATTGTCTGCCCTGCTATATATAAGATACAGATCTTATATATAGCAGGGCAGACAATGAGAACCTAGGTTTAAGGCACTCCACAGTCGCAGTGCTAAACGCCGCGAGTTACTTAACTAGTTCATGTTATTGTTTTTCGTTAGGAAGCAATAAAATTATATTATAGAAACATTAATTTATCATTATAAATATAAATAATATATAATTTCTTTTTCAGTATCAGAAGATGTACAGCCTACGCAAAGGAGCGCGCCGTTGCTGCAGTCACCTCAATACACCGGCGGGCGACCACAGCCATATAGTGAGTAGAAAAATTATTTATATTACTTATATATTCAGATTCTTATGTTTTTATTAAAATTTTGTATGTTGAAGGTGTATCTTTCGAGTTAAACAACATATTAATTCATTTTTTTAACGGATGCTATAGGATAGCATAGTAGGCATAGAGAATCTTTTATTATGACACTCCATTTCCGACTTTTCTCCGAATTTTTGAGAGACTGCGTATAGAGTGGTTTCATTTAACGCCACGGCTTGGGTTTTTTCCAAAGCGGGTAGATTTGAAAATCTTTTTTAGCTTCATGCTGTATCCCGCACAAGGCAGGGAAGACAGAGGTCACTTGGGAACCTAGTTTTAAGACACTCCGTTCCCCATTTTCCGCCGAACTTGATGCATTGTGTGTTGAGGAGTGGTGGGACTCACCGCCGCGCTTTGTTATGTTGAGCAATGAAATGAAAAAATATTAAATATTTCATTTGAAAATATTGTCTTTCATTTCCTGGAGTGGGGATTGAACCCACAACTTGTCGTACGTCTGCACCCCGACAGGCCTAGTGAAATAAATAATTAATTTGTTCAAATGCCTCTGAGAGCCATAAATAGGTAATTATTAAAGAATATGTTATAATTAAACATCTGGTAACAAGGCAAAGTGCGGCGTTGAGCTCCGCCACTCAACACACAATACCTCAAATTCGGCGGAAAGTGGGGAACGGAAGTGGAACTATTAACTTAACACTAGGTTCCCAAGTTTCCTCTGCCTACCCTGCCATGTGCGGGATACAGCGTGAAGCCGAGTTATAAATAAATCTTAATCCAATAAAAGTTCTAACCACACATAAGTAAGAAACCAAAGTTACCTTATCAGTTAGTTACTAATTTCTTCTCTTCTAAAAAGTCAAGTTTGTAAGTGTGACACAGTCGTTGGTAGTTCGAACGAATCTTGCGCTTGTTCTTACTTTTGTGCTTTTGAAAACTTTTTAAATTTGATCCCGGATAGACGTGCGTTAAAGTGGCTGTTAGGTTTGAAATGTGACGTGGTATGTAGTATTTTTAAAGAAAAGTTATAAAAATTGTATGTAGCATATGTAACGTGATTTGAACCCATGTTGGGAACCGTCCAAGCGTTTGTATACCTATGTGATACACCAGCTATTTTTTTTTAAATAGAAGATTTTTTCAATATATATATATATATATATATATATATATTTATATATATATTATAAATATGCGCCTACATTAATTTGTCATATGTCAAAAAGTCTAGAAGTAAAGTAATTTGAATACGCATGCAGTATAGCTACTGTCACAGATATTTAAACAAAAATAATATGGTTATTGAAGAATGAATTTGTTAAATTTCTTGCTGACTCTTCTTAGAGAAACTGCCATTGCTTTTCGATCGATCTATCAATCTTGTGGAATCCTTCATGGCGTAGTGGCTCAGCATCTGATTGTATACGCGATGACGGATATTTCGATTCCCATTCGTGGGTAATATTTTCATTTTCGCTCTTTCTGGCAAAAAGACTGAGCGCAGCGTTGAGTTACGCCACGGAACATGTCAAAGTATTGAACTAGTTTCGGCTTTAGGCTGTATGCCTATCCTGCAATATGCGGGTTAGTGCGTGAAACGGAAACGTGAAAGAATAACTAATAATAATATAGTATACCTATAAAAAATAATAAACAATCTCAACTATTATAAGCTGCGAGTGATGTTTTATTGGAAGCGTTCCGTTAATTTTCCGCTTCGGATGCGTCACGGCGCGGCGTGTCTTCTTCCCGACGGGTCTATTTTTGTAGCGTCACTTTTCTATACAACTATTGCATACAAGTAGGTAATTTGAAAAGATAGTTTTTTACTTTGATTTACCGTGAAGGTGTCGTGGATGAGGGCTCAATCAAGCGTGCGATTGTAAACGCGACAGGTTTTGGGTTCGAATCCTATTGGAGGAAATTAAATATTTAATATTTTCTTTTCTTCGCTTTAGTGACAAAGTGAAGTACGCAATGATTTAAATTTGGCGAGAGAGTGTGGAGCACGGAACGGAGTGTCTTAACACTAGGTTCCCAGGTTCCCTATGCGTAAGATATAGTGCGAAGATGAATAATAAAAGAAAACATCTTTATTAATATATGTTTGGCTCCAAATACTATGACGTTTGATATGGATTTGAATCTTTTTTTCTTCTTTTTTATTGGTATATAGGTCTGTGTTTGACTCCATCAAATAAAAACCTATATACCAATAATAAAAAACATCCTTAAGTTAAGGCTTGACGCGGCCCTCAGTGGTGCTAACTATCTTATTTATATTTTTACTAATTTTAATGTGCTTATTACACACTTAAGGCAAGAGAACACTAAATTCGAAAGCGTATAAATATTTT
The DNA here is from genome assembly GCA_018249855.1 of Eueides tales michaeli. Classification (NCBI taxonomy): domain Eukaryota; kingdom Metazoa; phylum Arthropoda; class Insecta; order Lepidoptera; family Nymphalidae; genus Eueides; species Eueides tales. The sequence continues at coordinate 9,081 of DWMZ01002897.1, read as the reverse complement.
AACCTAGCAGGATATGAAGCCGCGCCTCTTGAAAACCATCCAAGCGCTCAAGATGAACGTAAGGCTTAGTTGGTCAGAGCGCTTGGGCGATTTTCAAGAGGCGCGGGTTCAAATTCTGCTGCGTTCAAATTTTTTTATATGAACATTTATATTTATAAATGCCTCTAGGAAATATAAATTAGTTTTATTCTGTCGCTGTGTGAATGAAGAATATATACTCGAAACGTTTCTTTCATCCATACTTTAGATAGTGTCACGTGTGAAATTCAATAGTAAAATGTGTTATGATTGAGTCCAAGGCACACTCGCCCACGCTTTTTGTAAGCTTATTAAAAATTCACGCATCCTTGAAGTTATTTTCATATAATTATAAATTGTAGCTAACTATATATAGAATAGCAAGATGCATAGTCGCAATGGAGCGGTAAATTGACTGAACGTCGTGAACAAAAAGTGCTCTCTTTAAAAACTGTTCTCAAGTTAATAAAGAAAAAGATAGTTATAATAAAGAAATGTGTAATGTAGTAAAATATAGTAACTTTTTTTCTAGATAATGTATGTAACTTATATCTTATTTATAGAAAGAGTTTAATAAAAGTTAGTACTGTTTTAAATGAAACAATTTTAACCGGATTAATCGCGTGTATTGTTTGTCAATAATATCAAACAATATACGCGATTAATCCGGTTAAAATTATTTCATTTAAATTGTGTAACAATCGCGAAAATCAAAGATACTATTAGTACTGTTTTATAAAAAAAAATATAGAATAGAAAAATAATATAAATACATAATTATAAAAATATTGGTTAAAGAATCTACTTGGCCTGTTTTTTTTTGTGAAATACATTATCCACAAAAAGAAAACTGAGCTTAAATTTCTTGGAGCTTTCGTGAACGAAGAACAAAAGGAAAAATACAAATTATAAAATATAGTTAAAAATCGTATGTTTAAAAATGTTTTATAATATTATAAATTAAATAATTTCTATAAGATTTTTTATTTTCGCGACTACTATATATATATATTTTAAATGTAACTGTTTAAACTGAATTAACATTTTTCGAAACCCGACTTTTGACACTCAGTCTACCGCCAGTGACTACAGACTATTGCAAAGTGTTCGAAACGTCGTTTCCATAAATGCATAATACTAAAAATACTGGATTAATCCGGATGAAAAAGTTTAATTTAAAATAAATAACTTTAGTTATATGAGTAGGCAGAAATATGGTCAATCGTGGTGTAGGGGGTGCGTGTGACTGTAAACATGATAAGTTGTAAGTTTGACCCCCACTTGAGAAAGTGTTGAAGTGAAGTTTTTGCTCCGCTCTGATAACAAAGCAAAGCGCGATGTTGAGTTCCGCCACTCAACGCGCAATGCCTCAAATTTGTGTGAACGGAGTGTCTTAACACTAGGTTCCCTACTTCCCTCTGCCTACCCTGCCAACAAAAATCTCCAGTTATTACTATAAATTCTTGTACAAATGCATATCAAATTAGACTATAATTTCATGAATACATTCATACTTCCCTTACAGACTTGGGTGTTGAATTTTAAAGCAAACTATTTCGGAGCAATTTGCGGTGCGACGTTTGTGCTTAGCTAGATTTAGTGTACATGGGTTTTAGTTATTTCATGTTGTATGTTGAGATTTCTTTTTAACCGATTTTGAATAGAGGAAGTTCTTGGTTTAATTGTTTGTTTTGTTTGTGTGTATGTTTGTTATGAAATTACTCGAGTATATGTGTTTGTAAGTTTCTTTAGTCAATATGAGATGAGAATGTGATTTGTGTGATTTGTGAGTGTCTTAACACTAGGTTCCCTACTTCCCACCGCCTATGAGAATGAATGAGAAGAAAATGAGATGAGAATGTGATTTGTGTGATTTGTGAGTGTCTTAACACTAGGTTCCCTACTTCCCACCGCCTACCCTGCCAACAAAAAATTCTAGTTATTACTATAAATTCTTGTACAAATGCATATCAAATTAGACTATAATTTCATGAATACATTCATACTTCCCTTACAGACTTGGGTGTTGAATTTTAAAGCAAACTATTTCGGTGCAATTTGCGGTGCGATGTTTGTGCTTAGCTAGATTTAGTATACATGGGTTTTAGTTATTTCATTGTAGTGTTTAGATTTCTTTTTAACCGATTTTGAAAAGAGGAAGTTCTTGGTTGTTTGTTTTGTTTGTGTGTATGTTTGTTATGAAATTACTAGTGTATATGTGTTTGTAAGTTTCTTTAGTCAATATGAGATGAGAATGTGATTTAAATGGTATACTATATCTACATGAATAAACAATATAGTATTATTAGCTTTTAACTGCGATTTTGAGTGTGTGTGCCTGAAATAAATCTGTAGGTTACGTGGAAAGAAATGCTATGCCTAAATTTTTGTACCATTCTTCTATGAATGGTAACATGTTTTTTTTTTTATTTGAACCAGTACTTTCTGAGCTAAGGGTGTGCAAAAATATTTTTAGTAGGGGTGTGCGAATACCAATCGAATCGAATCGAATCGAATGGTACTATTCTATTCGAACTTCGAATCAAACAATTATATTCGATTCGATACGAATAATTCGTAAATTCGAATTATTCGCACACCTCTAATTTTTAGCTCTATAGTATTGGCATCGATATAGCTTATCAATTTTTTTATTACCTTAGGTTTAGATTTATTAGATTTTGTCAACAATGAAACCAACAAGTACAGTAAAGTCGACGGATTAGGTCGTTTTGAACTTAACTGTAGTTAATTATTTTGAGCTTCACGCTATATCCCGCACATAGCGGAGTAGGCAGAGGGAACTTGGAAACCTAGTGTTTGGACACTCCGTTCCATTCTCCACTATCCACATAATTTGAGGCATTGTGTGTTGAGATACCGAACTCAAGGCTGCTCTTCAAGAAAAAAGCGAGAGTGAAGAAATGAAAATATTCAATATTTAATTTCCTCAGCTTTTACAAATTTAACTTTACGTGTACCATATGTAAAAAAAATCAGTAATCCCAATTTCAAGGCGGCCAACACTAGCCAACCGTACTATAACTGACTGTAGATCAAATTTCCAATGCTTCAAACGCACGAATCGTTAACGAATGTTGCATGTACAGTATTGAAAATCGTGACCGTGTTTGCATATTTCAGATCTATTCAACATACAAATTGATGTTTTGAAAGCCATTGAAAGCCATTTGCATTTTATATATACACTCTGTTGAGTGATGTAATTGCAAGCCCCTCTGTTTTGGTGGAAAGTGGAGAACGGAACGGAGTGTCTTAACACTAGGTTCATAAGGTGGAGGGACTTTTTGTGTCAGCTTCAGCTTTTAAGCTGAAACATACGAGTCAAGTCAATATCAAGAGTAGTAGAGTCAAGATACCGCTTTCGTTCGCCACTTTCTTAGTCCTTATTAAAAGAGCAGATTCGTAGTTGTTTATGAGACAATCGTGGAGTTGATTCATTCGGAGAAAATGAACTGTATATATTTTTTTTATATGTCCTAAAGGAAACTTCAGGAAATGTACGACTGATTATTTAAAATATAAATATATTTGCTTAACTTTTTTATTTTCTAAATAGAGAATATACTGTTTAATTGAAAATGGGCAACGGAGGATTGGCCATTTTCCGCCCATAATGTTGCTTGAGTGTCCAAACTCTATCTTGAAAAGACGCAAACCAGAACAAAGAAAAGAAAACATTTTAAAAGAAATATCGAAAATCCATGACAATTTATACTTAATTTTTCATAAATTCGTATTTCTTTTTTCCTGTTTCAGCGATTTGAGATTAAACGAAGCTAATTGTTGTTACTCGATTTAATTGCATCTGTAATATCATATACATACGTACGTCGCCCCTTGTAACCTGCCCTAGCAGATTGTTACTTTTGTAATATTTTACTTTACTTTCTACTATATCGTGTTACTCGTATGTTTCAAGATTCATTATTTTACTAATATAATGCTTTATTTTAATAAAATGTATAATACATAAGTGTTCTGACCATAACAAAATTTAAAAGCAAGTAAACGAAATTTGCAAAACTAAAAAAAAAACAAATGTCCCCAAAAACTCAACCAAAAAATTTACCAATCCCGCTTGAAAAAAACATAAACGCGGTACGTAACTAAAGGAACTCGTAATTATGTAAGTAAGTCTACACGATACGGTCAAGTATTACTGTTTTCTTTTCAAAGTGAGTTCTCGAAGTAGAAGCCTTATATACTTATTCTTCACTGGCAACACTGCATATAGCCTTATACTATGCTCAGATTCATGCTGCATCCAGCACATGGCAGGGTAAGCAAAGGAAGTTTGGGAACCTAATGTTTAGACACTCGGTCCCGTTCCTCACTTTTCGTCAAATTTCACACATTGCATGTTGAGTGGCGGTACTCAACGCCACGCTTTGCCTTGATACCAGAGCGAAATAATGTAAACATTAAAGTAGATATTTAATTTGACAATATTATTTTTTTCTTTTCCACCACTACCAGTCGCGTTTACAGTCTCAAGCTCGTGCGCCTGCACAAATTCATATCAATATAAAGAACCACAGATAGATATTGCGTCCAGTTCAGAATTCAGATGTTTAAATTATTCATAGCTGTTGCTCTCGGCGATACGATCGCAGTGTCAATGTATGAAAATATATCGGCACAAGCCGTCCGGTACAAGTTAGGCATTTGTAGGTTTTGATAGAGACAAAGGATTTTGGTTTTCAACGGATTAAAAGAGGAGAGGCCTGTCGTGGCGCAGCGGCACAAGCGTGTGACTGTAACCGATACGTTGTGGGTTCGATCCCCACTTGGGGAAATGAAATATTTAATATTTTAAATTACAATATTTAATGGTTTCACTTCTTCGCTCTGGTAAAAAGGTATTGCCTTTTTTCGGGTGGCGTTGAGTTCCGTCACTTAACACTCAAAGCCTCAAGTTTGGCGAAAAGTGGGGAACGGAAGTGGAACGGATTGTCTTAACACTAGGTTCCCGAGTGACCTCTGCCTACCCTGCCAAAATAAAAAATTGAGTACATTTTTAATTCGTCGCGTTTATTTTTTTAAGCTTCACATGACAGGGTAGACAGAGAAAACTCATGATCATCTGGATAGCAAGGCAGAGTTGACCTCAAAAAAACTAGGATTAGTCACCAGAGCGAGGCATTACTTTTAAGTATGGGAGATACTTACCTGTGATCATAACCATAACCTTTCGGTCATGCGGGCGAAGCCGCAGGTAAAAAATACTGTAGCACACACGTACGCAAGTTGAATTATCATGTAACTTTTGGGTTGATTTTTTAGTGAACATTGGAGTTAACTGGATTTAGTTATTTATTATAGTAAATTGCGTTTTTATTTGGGCAACATTTCAAAACACAATTTATTTTTGACTGTTCATGCGTTGATTTTTAATATAAGTTGTGTAATATTTTTGCATTTTATTATATTTTATAAAGAAAATAATATAATCAACCAATGTGATTCTGAAAAATTGACTGAAAGTTTGTGTTTATTTTTTGTATTGTACATGTATTTTTTATGTCGCGTGATTTTTTGTGCTTTTCGTTAATATCTGGCTATATATAACGACTACAGGTATATGTACGTTCAAACAAAAGAGGTATGTATCTCATTTTTCTATAGTTATTATATCTTTGATCGTACAGATTTTGGGGTTTTGCTATCCAGCTTGTAGTATATTAATTCTTAAATGAAACAAATTTCAACAATTTCAACCGGATTAATTGCGTATATTGACTTGTATACATTTTTGGAAATCCGACGTTTCGACTTTACAGTAGTCCGTGGTCACGGGTAGATGGGAATGTGTAACAATCGTGAAGATCAAAGATCTTATCTTGATTCTTTTTACAAGACCTGTTAATTGAAAGTCGATTATGCTTATTTTCCCGAGTTGGAATCAAACTTACAAACGTCACGATTAAAGCCATCACATGCCATGCCGTGCCTACGGCAACCTCTAAGTTTTGGTTATTAAAAACACATTAATTCCATTATATTAATAATATTATATATTAATATTTTCACTTTTTCGCGCTCGTAACAAAGCAAAGTGCAACCTTGATTTCCGACACTCAACACACCTTGCCACAAATTTAACGGAATGTGCGAAACGCGAAAATCTTATTTAGAACGGAATCTCTTACACACCAGGTTCCCAGGTTCCCAAGTTCCCTCCCTCCGCCGGCTTACCGACCATGTGCGGTATACTGAAAAAAATTACTAATTTCTCTTCTCTTTAAAAAGTAAATTTCGCTCTATAAAAAAATGAAATCATCTCTAATAGTTAAAGAAAACAAAAACGGTCTTTATTACTTTTTATATCAAAAGTAGGGTAGCGACTTCAAAGCGGAGTAAAAAGGTTACATCATTTGATCGCCCCTAATGAGGCTCACGTTTATTCGCGATTGTTCAACGAACTGTACGGAAATGTCCTTGAAAACGTGTAAAAATTTTAAGTTGCCATGGACTTTTATACTTTGTTTTGGAGTTCAGGTTTTTTTTTCTATATATTTTAACTTTATTTCTTACTCTACAGACTCAGGGTTGGAGCTTTTGTTACAAAATGTATATTTCTTTTATCTATTTTTTAATACAGATTTTCCATGTTCACTCCGGTTCTTAAAAAAATCTAGTAATTCTTTTAAGCTGGCAAAATGGACTTGATCAAATCAAATCAAAATATTGTTTATCCAAATAGCCCATCACAAGCACTTTTGAATCGTCAACTTACATAGAAATTTGTGTAGTGTCAGTCCTACAGGAAGCTACCACCGGCTCGGAAGGCGGGTCTGCTGAGAAGAGCCGGCAAGAAACTCAACAGTTGCTCTTTACAAAATATCAATTTAAGTAAATACATGACATAATTAGCTTCCTGAGTGAGTATCGACAATCATGATTAATCAGTACAATTTACTTGATTACGATGCTCTATTGCCCCTAAGTTTACACAAAATGCACAAAAATGGGGAAATTAGGACGTCGATGGCATAACCTTCATCGCTTCTATCTTATTCAGGTCATAAGTGTTCAAGTGCGTCTGTAAACGCAATGGTTGTGGATTCGTTTCCTACTTCCTAGTATCAAGATAGATGGCGGCGTTTAGTTCTGCAATTTAACGTGCAATGTCTTAAAAATTAGATTATGTGTAAGGAGTATCTTTGTTTAGTTTGACTATAATTTATTATATTATTATTATTTTAATTATTATATTATTATAATTTTATTTATTATATTATTATAATTTATTATATTATTATTATTTATATTGAATATAAAATAATATTTTTTGGTTTTTACCCATATATTTATTTTTTGTAGGCAGATCTAAGTTAGTGTTAAGAAAGTCGGTTCTTCACTTTTCGCCCATTTTCCTTTTTGTTTGAAACGCTATGTGTTGAGTGGCGGAATTCAACGCCGCGTTTTGTCTTCTTTCCAGAATTAAGATATAAGAAATTTCCTTAATAGCAATCGAACCAACAACCGTCGCGCTTACAATCTGACACTGTGCCGTTGCGCCACGTCATATTTATATAATTATTCATTTTAATATTCCCCATGCATTATGTTTGACTGCGAAACGGTTCAAGGTAAATATTTGCTTAACTTTACGCTACAATAGTTGTTTATGTAACGAGTGAGCGGTTTGTTTTTGTATGGTACCTACTTGTTTCTACGTGTGTATGTGTTTGTATGTTTGTCTATATGTATGGAACATGCGGGTTTACTATGTATACTTGTGACTTGAGAGTTTTCCATGTAGATACAATGTATAGACATTTTTTTATAGATAGTGAGCTTACGGTTAAGATAATCCGTAACTCGCTTACGCTAAATATTCGAAAGATTACGTTTCGAATGCCGGAACTCAACGCCGCGGTTTGTCTATCAAATTGACATAATGAGAATAAGTAATTCAATCATTCCTCGCACGGAGATGGAATACGCTACTATCGTATTTACTTAGCGATTGCTTTACATGAGGTGAAATTTGAAAGAATTTCGTATTAATTTTCGCTCATTGCTAATTTTATTACATTGAAATGCATTCGTTTTGCGGAAAATAAAATTTTTATTAATTCAATTGAAAACTCTATTTTGAATACTGATTATTCACATCTTTTTTTAATAGTTTTCACGGTTTTTATTTATTTTGAGGGGTTTTTTTTAAAATTATATAAGTTATTTTAATTTTAATATGGTCAGTATATTATATGATAGGCGGCGCTTGGTTCCGCCACTCTACGCGCAATGCCCCGAATTTAGGATAACATTATCTTTAACACTAAGGTCTATACAATTGACACCTTTTATTAAAGTTAATTTTAAATTATTGTCAAATCGTTTATTTTACATATTACGTATATAGCAAGATAAGACCAAAGGAAACCTTAGAGTTAAGACCCATTTCCCACAGGCCGTCTATTTTTTATGAAACATTGCGTGATGAGAAGCGGAGCTTAACGCCGTGCTTCGTCTACCGGAGCGAGGAAATATAGATAAAATAATAATAATACTGTAAATTGAGCCCATAACAGAATAAAACGATGAAGATATGGAAAAATTCGATATTATATGCAATACATATAATTTAAACATTCTAAATGAAATCTTTTCACTTTATGTACTGAACGAATCAGGGTTTTTGTTTTCTAATTCTACAATTATGTTACGGCAATAGCAAAATTTAAAAATATATGGATTAAATATACACAACATTCAAACAATTTTGAATTACAAAGAAAGAACACTGTAAAATGTTTTTCAAAGAGAATATTTTTAAATTCAAAGCATATATGTTCGGAGTATGTACGCCTTTTAATTCTATTACTACTAAAAATCGTCAGTCTACAGTGAAACAAAATAGGTTGTTTTAAAAGATTTTTAACTAGAATTAGTCGTAGATTTCATTATTTTAAATAAAAACGAAGAATGTCTTTTAATGAAATTAATTAATTGATTGAAATAATGAGTTGATTGAATTCATTAATTGATTGAAATAATAAATTGATTGAATTAATGAATTGATTGAATTAA
>DWMZ01002896.1:0-13477 GCA_018249855.1 Eueides tales michaeli | reverse complement strand
ACCAGGGTGATCCTATCCTAAGCCGGAATCACACGGCGCAAAATCGTATCTGAAAAGTCAATTAGTGTTACTGCCAATTGACTAATAAAAAAATAATTCCATATTATAAAAAGTAAGTTTTAACTTTATCATTTTATAAAAATATAGCTAATATCAATAAAAACATAGTCTGCTGATTCGATTTCCACTCGGGTGGATAAATCATTTTCTCTGGTATAAAGCACGGGGTTTAGCATCGACGAATATCTCGAAAATTGTTAAGCATTTGGAAAACGGATTGTTTTGATATACATATGTATATTTGTATTTAGTGAATCAATAGTCAAGTCGAGAGTTGATGCATATTGTAAAGGAGCATCTTAAATTTACAATTAGATCTACTTAAATATTGCAGATACTTAATGTTTTAGACCCCGAAACACAAAGAAATGTCTCTTCCGTCTGTTTGTGTGTCTGTTTACGGTATCCTAGCTCATAAACAGATAGACTTATCTAGATTTACTTATCAAAATCAAAAGTATCAGCTTAAATATTTAAATGTTAGTTTCGGCGGAAAGTGGGGAACAGAAAGGAGTGTTTTAACATTAAGTTCTCAAGTCCCTGCCTACCCTGCCTTGTGTGGGATACAGCATGAAGCTGAGTGAGTGAGTGGGTGAATATTAAACCTGCATATACCCCTAAAATATTGGCAAAGAGAACTTGGGCACCCAGTATTAAGAAACTGCCCCCATCAAAATACTACCGTTCTCTACTTCCATCACTATTTATGAGGCATTACGTGTTGAGCGGCGGAACTTAACACCGCACTTTGCCTTGTTACCAGAGCAGACTTGCTGCCTCAAAAAACAAGATTAATTTTCAAACTTAATTATTAATTTGATTATAATATAAATTTCAAAGGCTATTTACTCAAATACCTTGTAAGTCCAAACAATGTACCACTCTCAATTGTTTCTGCGTTCCGCGCCGAGCTGTGGACCACAAGCCGTACTGAACACGACGTGCTCTGTGAAGCTTTGCGGCCGAAATCGTATTGGTATGCGTATCTCAATATTGGACAGTGTTTGTTTTATGAAAAACGGGCTTTTCTTTGTTTTGGAGGTATGAAATTACTTTAACATATGAAAGAGAAACGAAAGGTTGTGGGACGATCCCCACTCCACTGTTAAGCCCCTGCAATATTCGGGATACACCGTGAAGCTAAAAAATAGAAAATTCTTATTTTGTTAAATTTGTTTCACGCTAATTTGATTAGGACTGAAAGTATAAAATATATTAAAAATCTTCCTATAAACATATAACGATCAGTATTTTATTTAGGATTATAACCTAAATACCCGTTTATGTGACATATATTCGTTTTCATGGACGTAGGTGCATTTCGGAATGGTTTTATAGGCCATTACCTTGAGGGATCACCCTGTATTATACCACGCTTATTAATTCTATGCGCTTGGAAGCCTTTTACTGAGTAAATAAACACCTGCGTTTAACAAGATTTAGTGAGTGAAAAAATGGTGGTTTTTTTCCGTTTATTTTATTGAGTTTTACAATTTAGATAGCGCATTTTTTTGTCTTATTTTGTGCAGTGAAAGTAATGTCCATATAGTTAGGAGTGATACAAACGTGAATTTTATAGTTACAGTTTCTTTAAAAGACTTGGTTTTTACTCGTAAGCAACGTCTAGTTTTTGAGATATTGCTCGTTGAGTGGCGGATCTAAACACCGCGCTATGTCTTGTTACATAATTAAGTAGAGAATATACATTATTCATTCGGGGATGACTGGGAATCGAATCCACAGCAATCGCATTTACATTCTAAAGGTGTATGAAAGTAGTCATAAAAAATTTAGTATATAATTTAGTATATACTTTCTTTGCCATTTTTGTCAAATGACGTCGCGTCGCGTCGCGTCCATAATCAATACTAATACTGTCCCATTGTACTTTCATAATGATGATTTAATAATGATACATTAATAATGATGATGGTATCGTTATTATTCACGATGTTTCTAACATACAAAGTGGAACCAAACCTCTATTTTATACCAAAAAAATAAATAATAAAAACTCCTCGAAACAGCAGAACTCATAGAAAATTCAGTTTTGAAATCCAATTTATATAATATAGTTTTCATTTCCAGTTTCAAAAATTTACTATTCTATTCTATTCGAATTGACACGTTGGCGACGTTCCAGATAGTTTAAGGCCTAGCTTTCTAGTTGCTGAAATTAACTATTCCATAGTTAGTATCGAGTGTTGCTTAATATAGACTACATTATCTAACGTCATACTAAACGTTATTTGACAGCGACCTGGCAGGTTGTGTTGAATCGAATTCTGTTGTGAAAAAAAGATTTTTTTGTTACATTTAGATAAATAATAATTAAGGATGAGGCCTGACGTGGCGTAGCTGCACAAGCGTGTGACTGTAAACGACAGGTTCGAACCCTACTCAAGAAAATCTAATATTTAATATTTTCAATTTAAATATTTAGGTTTAATTTCTTCGTTCTGGTAACAAGGGAAAGAGCGGAGCTGTTTCGTCACTTAAGATGCAATAACTCAAAGTTTGGCGAAAAGTGGGTAACGGAACGGGTTGTCTTAACACTAAGTTCCTAAACTCTCTCTGCCTGCCCTGCCATGTGGTATACAGTGTGAAACTGAGTATAATTAAGAACACGGTTTTCGAAAACCAATTTTCGAGATGTTGTTTCCAGATGAGTGATTGAATTCAATGGGAACCCACAACCGTCGCATTTACAGTCATATACAAAGATTTTTTTTAACTGCATGGTATATTCTGCACAAAGTAGGGAAGCAGAGGCGACTAAGAAATTATTAAGTATTGATAATTCTGTCGCCATTAAGATACGCGCTTTGTTTCGAAAATAAAGCTAAGAAATTAAAATATTAAATATTTTATTTCCTCAAACCTATGGAGTTAACAATCGCACACCTGCTTTCGACCACCAATATGGACTTGTAAAAGATACAAAATGTATATAACATTTTAAAATTGTTTTAACGGTGTTCCTACACATTTTTATAAAATATCATTTTTTATTTAAAAAAATATTGATAAATTTAATATTATTGATCATTTACGATGTAGACGGAGCAACTCACGAGGGATCCACTAGTCCCTAAAGTTGCTGAATAAGAAATTGTTTTAAGATTTATCATAAAAGTTTTATATTTTAGTTGTGATATTTATAGATTTTTAGAAAATGTTGTACTGTCGTGGTATAAGTAGAAAGTCTAGTTGTAAATGTGTGGATTGTGGGTTCAATTTCGATTCTGGATAAAACATTCATTTCGCCATACAACTTGCTGTTTCAAATTCAAATTTAAGAGGAAAATTAAGTACGACATGTTTTGATATTAGATCTTGTTGCCAATCTTTAAATAAAATTTGACAAATTATTAAAAAAGTGTAAATTTGCGCACATACGATGTAAATTTAATATAGGACTAAAAATACAAAATATTTTTCTATTTGTTTCAAAACAATATTTAATGATATCATTGATATTTACTTATGTTTTAGTTTCACTCTATGTTTCGCTGAGGGAACCTGGGAATCTAGTTTTAGGACACTTCGCTTCGCTTTACGAATTTTCCATACATCACCGATGAATTCTGAGGGTTTTGCGTGCTGAGCGGCAACGCCGTATATTCATATATGTACACATCGACATCTTTTTAAAATAATTTTGGATGATATTCAACAAAAAATATAATATGGTTTGTGTTCCTATTATTTTCAAACAGTACAAAATTATTTTTATTAATTTTAAAGTGTTAATCTACTCTTACGGATCCCAAATGGCGCAGGTTCAAATTCCATTTCTTTCGAATTTTTGATACGTTTTCTAAATAAGATTTTTTCTTTCTTAAGCGCTAAACTAAAACACATTAATTTACTATACCATCATTCGATTATTGTTTACAGTACAAAGAATGAAACATACGAGTGACTGCTAATTATAGGGTGGATTCTCCCGTTACCACTGGTAGAGAAAAGAAACATTTTTCACTCTAAAAAACAGAGCGCGGTGTTAAGGTCTACCCTACTAATCTACACGCAATTTTCAAAAAATCTTCAAATGTGAACACAGTTTCTTAACACTACATTTCCTCTGCCTACCGTGTTACATGTGGGACAGAGGGTGAAGCAAAAAATAATCTATAACTATACTAGTAAGCGGTATAATATCATCAATCTCACTGGCAGGTTATAATTCGTGTCACATCCGCATCACATTGCCCTCGCGGGGAATCAGTCTTTATAATTTATCAAAGCGGCAGCGCAATTGTGTAACAGATATTGAATATATTATTATTATATATAAGAAATATTGATGTAATCGATAGTAAAGTAATATATTAAGTTCAGTACGTTTTTTCCTTTTTTTAGTTTCACGCTATATCTCGCATATAGCAGGGTAGAGGGAACCAAGACACTCCGTTTCGTATCCCATTTTCGATTGGTGGAACTTAACGCCGCACTTTGCCTTGTTAACAGAACTAGAGTATCAAAATATTTTATTGATTCGAGTGGGGATTGAACCACAACCTGTTGCGATAACAGAAGCGCGTGTATGCTCCTGTGACAAAAAGGCTTCGTTTTTATATAATTTTTGCATCGTTCCCTATAAGAACTTATTAATCAAGATGCTCTGTGTCTATATTGATGCAAATTTTTATGTAAACGATTTTTAAATTATATTAGATTAACTTACTGTGCGCCTACCCTGCCATGTGCGACATACAGCGTGAAGTTAAAAAAATATATATATTATTTTTAATATTTTTAAAGTATTATTCCACACTAAGGCTTGTAAATTTAGTAAAGATATATAATTTGATTATTGAAAGTATAAGCAGGCGAAGCCGCATTTAAGATTAATAATATAATTTAGATACAAAAAAACCCAAGGGGAATCAAGCACATTATTTTTGCACCTATAATATCACACAGTCGGTCTTATTTTCATATAAATATAACATTTTAAAGTACTAGAGAACTTCTAGATAACATTTCAAAGCATTTTGCTCTCCAACTATCACTATCGAACGTAACGCATGAGTAAATTTGAAGTGTATAAAATGCTAAGCGTTTTGTAAATACACATATTCAGATTTTCATATTCTTTTGAAGAGAAAGAGGGTTATCTCTTGTTTCTATTTTGTAAGAAAATATTAATACTAGTGACTTGGCCGCTACATGTCTATAATATGAAAAAAAAATGTTTTATTCAAGATATACAAGATATATTTCTCATTTCTCTAAATTATGATTATTCATGTAACTCCATTTAGTAATGTATAATGAAAGAAACATGTTTTTTTAGTAAACATATTAAAATTTAAACGGATTTCTTCGCGCGCTTCTTGGAAAGCTCATGTTCTAATCCCACTATGTTCAAATTTTTTGTAGGTTTACTAAAAAAAAATTACCATTCAGTAGGTTTTGTTTAAAAGTATAACAAACAACCATCCTCATAAAGGTTCACATTTAAAATATAAGTAGAATTGGGTGGTGAGCGAATCAGATTGTTTTACAAGATTACTTTCCCTGATATACAGGATACAAATAAATTTAACCTAAATATCTCTCTTTAGAAAAATAGTATGTAGCAATAGAACTATTATCCTGAAGGTAAAGGCTGTTGTGGCAGAAACGTGTGATTATAAATGCAACATGCTGTGAATTCGATCCCCGCTCAAACAAAATAAAATATTTAATATTTTCAATTGAAATATTTAATACTTTCATTTCCTCGCTCTAGTAACAAGGCGGCGTTGAGTACTGCTACTCAGCAAGACATGCCTCATATTTCACGGGAAGTGGGGAAAGGAAAGGAGTGTCTTAACACTAGACTTCTAAGTTCCCTTTACCTAAGCTGAAAAAAAATAAATACATAACGTGAGATAAAAAAATATAAACCGTTTAATCGTTAAGTGGAAACTACTGTTTACGTACTTTTATTTTTGATAATATTGAAACCTAAGTTTCATTTAGTAAAGAAATACCAAAGTATACAAATACATTTATGTGACGGTAACTTTATGGTAAATATTTTTACACTTTTGTGTTAGTTGTAGAAAGTTGTAAAAGTTTACGTTTTCTGGTGTTTCAGTTAAGTGATAAAATAAAACAAAATAAAATGGTTCGTTTCAAAAAACTGGGACGACCTCATGGCTTACCCCTATATAAATGTAATTATTGCTTTTTTCCACATAGCATGATAGTCAAAGGAAACTTTATGCTGGAAACACAACTTCCTTCCACTTTTCGGAATGTAGTGTTCAAACGTTTTGTTTCGTAGGCAAAGGGAACCTGGGAAGCTAGTGTTAAGGCACTCCGTTCCCATTAAGACATTTCTGTTCTCCACCAACTTCTGGAGGCATTGCAATTTAAGTGGCGTAAGTTAACGCCGCTCTTTGCCTATTTACCAGAGCAAGGTAAATGAAAATATTAAATACTAGACTCACCTGTGGTTTTACCCACTTGAATTATTTTATTTAATTTTCTTAATAAATTTCTTGTTCTAATAACATAATCACTTTTGAGACATTATCTATACATTGAAAATATTTTTTTAAGTCATTTTTATAAAATAATTATAACAATATTGTCGCACAAAATATTTTTAATTGATGTAACTTTTCTATATTTTAACCGATCATAATAAAGCAAACACTAAATGTTCAGCGAAAATTGTCAAAATATAATATTGAAAACTGATATTAAATCCAGTTAGCCGTTAATGAAATTAGTGCGTACAAGCGAACAGACAAACAGACAAAAATTTAAAAAAAAAATGCTATTTTGCGCTCTCTTAAATTAATAAACGTCCCCTATAATGTATATTTTTAGTATATTGTCTTCCCTGTACAGATATAATCAGTTACAGATGTATTATAAGTATAGATTTCATTTATTTGAGCGGAAATTGAACCCACAATCTGTCTCATATACAGTGTCATAAAAAATTTAGCAATATTTGGTTAATACTAAGCATGTATTAACCAAATAAGGATGACATTACAGTAAGTAGTGAACCATTAAAATCTAATACACGAACAACAATGACTGTGAAACGTTGAATTTACGAGAATCAAAGTGCTATTATACATACTAATTTGCTTAGATAATGGATATAATTATCTATTTTAATTTGAGTTGCGAGCTTTATGGCATATTGTATAGAGATGACGGTAGTAATGAAGAATATATATAGTAAGTTACGGGTTAGAGCTCCGAGATTCTAAGAAATAAGTTGTAAGTCGATAAGTTACGAGTAAAAAAATTAATATAGCGGAATTTAAGCCCGCGCCACTTTTTAAACTTTGGAAACCGTTAAAGCGCTCTGATCAACTAAGCAATACGTTCTTATCTACGTTGAAGTAAGTTATTTTCTTGCTCTGGTGACAATATAAAACTTGTACGTAATAACTTGAAAGTGAGGCAGTACGTCGGGGAACTGCGCGTGTTATTGTTAGGTTCCCTCTGTTTTCTCTGCTATATACAAGATACAGCGTGAAGCTATACTCACTCAATTTTTCAGCTCCACGTTGTATCCCGCTCATGGCAGGATAGACAGAGGAATCTAGTGTTATAACGCTCCGTTCCATTTTCCATTTAATTCGTTTTAATTGAAAAAAACAATATCGTGTATATGGTGCGTTGGGCAGAGGGACTTGGTGGAAAGTGTCTTAATGTGAAGGGAGTGCTTCTCATTAAGACGCTTTTACGTGCGTGTTGACTGGCGGAACAAAACGCCGTACTATGCATTGTTGAAAGAGTGAAGAAATTAAAAAAATAAATATTTCGTTACCTCTATTGGGGATTGAACCTACAACCTGTCGCGTATACAGTCACACGCTGGTGCGTCTGCACAGTGACAGGCTTCATGCCAATGAAAAAGACAGAAATATAAACAAATTATTAATTTATAAGTATATTTGAAACTAATATTCGCTTTACGTTAGAAACGTTTTACCTGACATGTTGGACAGGTTATTTCAGACAAGTGACACTTATAATAGACAGTGAATTCAAACTTTGTAATAATATTAATTTGCGCGCTTCGCTTGTCGACTTCCACTAGCTTCGCTCGCTATTCGGATAGTATAGACATTTTAAAGGATAGCAATGTTTTTATTGGTGCCTAAAATGAAGATAAAAAGGAAATGCAAATCGATATTTTTTTTGTATGTATAATATATTATTAGATTTCAAACACTTGGTCCGTACCGTATAATCTTATTATTATATCTTATTTAAGAATTAGAATAGAAGTATCTTAAAGTAAAAGGAGTGTTTTAAATCTAGGTTCTCAATTATACAGAGTCAAGCTAAAAAAATCCGTTACATGCAATAAGTATATTTTATTTATTTTAAGAAGAAAGTAAAATATCTATTTTCCTTTATTAATTTTCCTTTATTAATTTTATACTAACAGGTTTCAATTACAAATGCTAATGAAAACAACACTATGAGAGCTCTAATTAAAGTTTTGTAGATTACAGGTACAATAAATGTACATATTAGTAAGAACATTTTGTTTGTAGCTAAATAATTTATATGCCACTCGTGGCGTTGGAGCACCAGCGTGCGACTGTTAACGCTTCAAGTTTTAAATTTGATTCCCATTCGAGGAAACACACAATATTTCATCTTGTCTTATTCCTAACTCTGATGACTGTCTGTCGAGATCCGCAAAATCAATACAGAATGACTCCACAATTTATTAGGTTCCCATGTTCCCTGTGCCTTTCCTGCTAAGTGCAGGATAAAGTGTTAAGCTAAAAATTAAAAAATAATAAACTAGGTAAAAGTGACGTACTTGGAAAGCATCTGATTGGACGATTTTAGGTTTGATTCCAACTTGAGGAAGTAAACGATTGTCTTGAAAATCTTCTACTAAATTCCTTCAGTCTATTCAGATTTTTACATATTTGAAATAAAACAAAATTGCAACTTTGTTGGCTTCATGTAAATTTCAGATCAGACTTTAAAACGTTTCAACTAAAACTTTGGACTTTAAAACTTTTTTAAGTTTCACAAAGCCTCAAGTACGTGTAGATTTAAAATGTATATCTTAGGGATTTAGCACTTGCAAATATATAAAAATATCGAAATTAAAATGTTGAAATCGCTGCAAATGTGAAAGTTGTCATCGATATATATAATGATAATATCATTGCTGAAACACAGTGTGGCATTAAATTCAAGTTAAAACGCAACAAAATATCTCATTGTTAATAGAAAACTACGCACGTAAAATCATATTAAAAACACAATAACGTAGAAAATGTTCAAATAAAATGGCAAGCTGTTTTGTCGTCTGATTCAAAGCACGTATGTAATTATGTTCTATTGTCTCTTGTTTTACAGATATTATTGTGCCATCGCATGGTTTTAATCATTTTTTTTATTTTAAGCCTTAACTTATATATTAAACGGCGCTTAGCTACGCCACTTAAGGCAATGCCTCCGAAATTCAGCAAAAAGTGGGAAACGGAAGTGTTTTAATGAGGACGGAGTATCTCAACACTAGATTCCCTACCCTGTGTTTCCTTGCCCTTCCTTAAATTCCTTCTCTGTTTCTTGCTATATTTAAGAGATAAATGCGAGAAGCCTAAATATAAGATATCATGTTAAAGTGCTTTCGATGTAATTTCTATTTGGTAGAACGCAATTTGTATGAACGAGCTCACGTAATGTTGACATCGCTTCACGTATAGAAATATGAATAACGTATCTATTGTATTATGCACAGCGTTTTTACACAGCTTTGTTGAAGGTATTTTGGGGTGAAATATATCGGGGTGGAATTCAGTAGGAAATGTTCGTATACCTATATAGCTGGGCGGTGTAGGCGGTTGGTGACTCGATTTCCATTTGGGTAATTAAATATTTATTATTTTTATTTTCTTGCTCTAGTAGCGAGAAAAGGCGCATAGTTGAGATCCGCTCAACACTTAATGCTGCAAAAATTCGGAGGAAGGCAGCGGAAAATGGAGAACATAATCTTTTAAAGGATATCGGAGTGTCTTAACACTAAGGTCCTATATTCTCTCTCTGCCTATCCTGCTATGTGCGTGTACTGCGTGAAGCCAAAAAATGTTTATTATATAGACACTTCGTATCCATTAGACACTTTAGTTACTCACTTTTCGCCAAATTATGAAGCCATTACGTGTAAAGAAGAGTAACTCAACATCGTGCCTTGCTTCGTTACCAGAACGAACGTAGAAATAAAAATATTATATCTTATTAATATTTTATTAAAAATTCTCATAATATTTGTATATGCGAACGATAATTTCCTATCGTTAATAAACCTCAAGATTCATATCTAGTCTGGATCCTATCAGGCTGTAGGTCAATCTAATTACTTTCTGAGTAAGAGGGCCACGACGTTCAATTTCAAACAACTTTGCTCTTCATTAAATATAAGATAGCATATTGTGATACATAATTAACTTGAAATGAGTTTAAATAGAATTAGTATAAAAGAATGAGGCTTGTCATGGCGCATGCATGCGATTGTAAGTACAATGGTTGTAATTTCTATTGCCGCTTAAGGGAATGAAATTTAATATTTTTATTTCCTCGATCTGACGGGCAAAGGGCGGTGTTTAGTTCCACCACTCAACAAACAGTACCTTAGAAATGGTTTGAAAGTAGAGAACAAAGAAAGTTAACGAGAAATGGAGTATCTCAACACTTGGTCCCTATGTTACCTCTGCATACTCCGCTATATCAAATTTTAACAACCATTCAGTCGTTTAATCTATATATCATGTCAAATATACACAAACATATGTACATAGATTCATATTTTCGAAACACATTACCATCCTTTTAGCGCGGTTGAGTAAAAATATATACATGTTCACGAAGTTAACTTCGTGTCTAATAGTAAATATAGGTGACATTTTGGCTCACATCCAAATGTTTCAGTACTTTCAGCTTCAGATTAACGAAACTGTTCCCCACAAACAACACTAATGAATATTTATATGAGTGCATTAGTGTGATAGTTTTATTTCATTGTCTTTTTAGGATGCCTCAAAAAGAAAAAAGGAACCTCTATAGCACCGCTTTATTGCCCGTCTGCATTTGCATCGTTTTCGTTCGATTTTTATGAAATCACCGAGTAATCAAAATGTATACTATAAACTTTTAGTAGAACTACATTTTAAAATTTGGTTCAATAAAAAGTCTTAAAAATAGAAATTTACATTTATATTACGGATAAAAACAACAACAGCCTTATAACATTTTAGATTATTTCACATAAATATTGTCAGATTTTATAAAATCTATTTTCAAAATACTAGAACTGTAACGGAACCCTCGACAGACGAGGTTTGCTCGCGTTTCTCTGGTTTTTATTTTTTAGTTTTGCCGCCCCGTTAGACATGGTGTGATGTTGATCTCTGCGAATTTATACGTATCTCTATATTAATTTGTATTCTAACACTCAAAAAAAAATATTTTGTAGGTTTTCACTTTATCTTGCTCATACCAGGTAAGGCAGAGATATTAAAATGTTTAACAATTGCGATAATCAAAGATATTAGTAGGCAGAGATAACCTGGAGTTCTAGTGTTATAATATTTTGCTCCCCAACTTCCCGCCATTTGTAAGTATGTTTAGTGGTAGAATTCAACACTGCACTTACCTTGAAAATGAAACTATTAAATATTGCACTGTTGCAAAATGATTTATTGCTTTTAATATATTTTTACAATAAAATTATGTTAAAAATACCTCAAATATAAATCACTTTATCTAACTTTTACGTCTGCTCCCAAAAAACGTAGAAAAAAGTTAATCTGACGATAATTTGAACAACTTTTCCCTCCCCTGTTATAAGTTTCGACCAGATATTACGGATCTATATTGCATATCATTTTATGGGCCGTCATTTTTTATATAGAAATTAATTTTAGTTCAGTCTACATGAATTTTTAGTATAAAAGTTTGGATCAAAGCACTCTCGAGGGTACCTTTACTTAGGGGAATGAATCGGTTTCTGGAATATTCTTGTCTTTAATACAAAGTACGACGTTGAGTTGAAAGAGAAAAATTGAATCTCGTGATATTGTTCTACTCGTTCAACCTTAGGGTTACGGGTTCGATCCTACGTTGTAGGCTTGATCTTCACTTGAAGATTTGAAATATTGAAATATATTAATATTTTAATTTCTGTACTCGGATAATAAGGTAAAGTACAGCGTTCCGTTCCTCTACTTACTACGCAATGCTTAAATATCAGTGGAGAGTGAGAAAGGAGTGCCTTAACCCTAAGTTCTTAAGATTCCTCTGCTTAGCCTGCCATGTATGGGATACAGTATGAAAAAGAAAGAATATAAGCATACAAAAAACATATATACATATTAAAAAAAGGCAAGCATTTCTTTGTTTTTGAAAGAACTTTCATTTACGCAGGACTCTTAAAGAGAATATTCTTAAAGGGCTAATTACTGTTCCCACAATACTTTCCGTTTTTAAGACACGTTCATAATTACCTGTTATAATATTTTGTTTCACAAGAAACAGACATGAATATATAAGTAAATGTATGTTTAACACAACTTCTTTATTAATAATAATAATAATAATAATAATAATAATATAATCTTTATTTCTCAACACAATGTAAGTATACAACAATTTAAGGTTACATTTAGATACATAAAAAGATATTTACAATAATGTGAGACTGACGCTTGTACTAAGCTCATGGCTTGTGTTACTAGTCGCCAGGTTCTCACTCGCGGAAGGGATAACATTTAAGTATGGACCCATACATAACAGCTAGTTACATTAATGTGACAGAGAATTCATTATCAGTAGAATAACAATAAAACAGTGTGTGTGCATGTGTGTGAGTCTGTGTGTATGTGTGTATGTGTGTGTGTATATGTGTATTTATTTGAGTGTCTGAATGTGAAGATGCGTATGTTTATATTCGTTTTAATAGTGAAACTATTTTATTTAATGGGTACATTAAAGTGTTAAGTTAAATATAAATTTAAATGTAGGGAAACTAGTAAATACTACGTAAGATTATTAATTTATCCATGACAGGCTAAATATTTAATAATTTTTCTGTTGAGTCATAGGACATGCCTATTAACCAATTTGTAAGAACTTTTTTAGTTTTTAGTTTAGTCATGCTATAAAATGCTAGCTTTGCGTTTATCTTATTATAGAGAAAGTTGCCAAGAAAAGGATAAAACTTACGGGAAAACACAGTTCTATGGGTAGTTGTAGGGCATACAGTACTTTTTCTACGTTTAGTTGTAATTAATTTTGGGTTATAAGTTAACTCTGTGTGCTTTTTAAGGACCATTTGTAGAATGAAGATTTGCCTGACAGTAAGTACATTCCATAGCTTATAAAGCTCATTTGTTGAATATAATATTGGTAGAAACGCACTTAC
>DWMZ01002895.1:0-13478 GCA_018249855.1 Eueides tales michaeli | reverse complement strand
TCTATAAATACGTGATAAGGCAGGCAGAGGGAATGTAGGTACGTAGTGTTAAGACACTTCGTTCCCATTAAGACAAATCCGTTCCCCACTTTCCAAGGAATTATTGGTAGCATTGAAAAGTGAGTGACGGAACTCGACACCTTGTCTTTCGTTGTCTCTGTTGCCTTTCGATTATTAGAGCAAAGAAAAGAAAATATTTAGACAAATATATTTTCTAGTTCTCTCGTAATAATATATTCTCTCGTGGGGATCGACCCTAAAACATATCGCGATTACAGATCACGCTTGTGATCATACCTCAGGAGGTTTATTACAATAATAAGTATACTACCTGCAAGTTGTTGTTCATATATAAATATTTAAAAATATAGTATTTCAACATGTGTGTCTTAAAAAAGGGGAAACAAGCAAAATTTTAAAATAACCCTCCATTAAAGTAAGTTTCACGTTCCCGCACATTGCAGGGTAATTGAGAATCTAGTGTTAAGACACTCCGTTTTATTCCTCAATTTTTGCCGAATTTTTGGCTTTGGAAATAAGTGGCGTAAATCAACTCAACGCCTTACCTTCTTACCAGAGCCTAAATTAAAATATTATTCATTTAATTTCCTAGAGCGGGGATCCCACATCTTGTCTGCGCCACGACAGGCCTCTACCGAGGACCCTTTTTTACAGGTTAAAAAATACTCTTACCGCATCCAATACAACCACATCCACGATGTATTGAAGGAAACGTAATCTACTATAAAGATGACTATGCAATAAAATATTTGGATTTCACCTTTAGTACGATACGATATTTGTTATTAGTATAATGTACATTATTATGTCGGGAACCTATTGTCGGGAACCCATTGTCGATTGTGGACGTCCGCGACGTGACGGGGGCTTTCCATTCGACACTGTGTGGTACAAATTACACGTAAACACCCTATTTGGAAAGCTTTATAAATTGTTTATATATGTTTATCGATCTTTAGTTTTTGTTTGTGGGGTGGGGAACGTGATGTGGAACGGAGTATCTTAACACTAGGTTCCCAAGTTCCCTCTGTTTACCCTGCCTTTTTTTTAGTCCAACGCTGTTTTCCGCACTAGGCAGGGTAAGCAGAGGGAACCCGGGAACATAGTGTTAAGACACTTCGTTCCAATTCCGTTCCCCATTTTCCGCCGAATTTTAGACATTGCGTGTTGAGTGGCGGGACTCAACGCCGCGCTTTGCCTTATTACCAGAGCGAAGAAATGAAACATTAAACATTTAAATTGAAAATATTAAATATCATTTACTGGAGTGGGGATCGAACTTACAGCCTGTCGTGTTCAAAGCCACATGCTTGTGCCGCTGCGCCAGGACATGCCTCATTCATTAACCTTAATTTTAATGTGATTTGTTAATGTTTTCAAACCCTACTGAGCAGAGAGAATATACGTAGCTATATTTTTATTGTGCTAAGATACTTCTGGACTAGACTATAGAATATTTTTTTCAGTTTTCATAATTTGCTTGATGTAAAAGATAATAAAGATATTTAATTACTTGCTGCAAATTTTCTTTTATAGCGTTATCATTTTTCCCGATATGGTAGACAGCGAGCGGTGTTTAATTACGTGTTGAGTTACGCTACTTATCACAAAATATAAAAATTAAGCAGCGTGTGCGAAATAAAGGTTTCCACGCTAATACGATTTCATAAACAAACAGTATCATTTTTTATAGCTTCATGCTTTGTAAGAACTATCTGTTCTTATTAAGATACTTCCATGATCCACTTCCGCCGAATTTGAATGTGTAGTGGAGTTCAACGCTGCGTTTTGGTTCCATAGTAGAACGGGGAATTGAGAAAATTAAATATTGCATTGAAATATTTAATATTTTCAATTTAAATACTTAATATTTTCATACTAAATTTAAAAACGTATAAAAATTTGAACGAAGCAGGATTTGAACTCGCACCTCTCGGCGGTATTTCAATATTTTTCTTTCCTAAGTGTGGAATAACACTTTAAAAATGATAAAAATATTTAATATTTTCATTTTATAGCTCTGGTAACAAGGCAAAACGCGGCGTTGAGTTCCGCCAGTTCCTCAAATTCGGCGAAAAGTGAGGATCGGAAGTGGGACGATGTGTTTTAGCACAAGGTTCCCAAGTTCCCTCCGCCTACCGTGCCATGTGCGGGATACGGCGTGAAAAAAAAAATACTCATGTGGAAATCGCACCCAAGACCTGTCACGCTTACAGTCGCACACTTGCCCTTGTGCGACACGTCTTGCCTCTAATTGTATTGATATTACTCTATATTGGATTTGAACACACGACCACTATTTAGTTAAACTGCGTTACCAATCACATTAGCTACAGTAACTAATTTACCAAATTGTTTATTACAAAGTAAAAGGTACGTGAATGGAAAAAACCATATACATATCTCATAATGGATTAACCTTTTTTGTAATACAATATTGTGACTTTCAATAATGATTATGGATTAATTTTAATTCTTTATGATTATGGTTTTAATACAAATGCCGCTTATATTTTGCCTGAAATAAATTTATAGGGACAGCGTTTGACGAAGCGCGGCGTTGTTTTTCGCTACTTAACAAGCAATATTGAGTACAAAAGCTTAAAGCTGTGCTTTGTTTAAATCAAAAATTGAGTAAATTGCATAAGGTTCTCTCTGTCTAAATTGTGATGCAGGATTTTTTTTTATATACGTACATAGCTTCACGCTGTATCCCGCACGAGGCAGGGTAGGCAGAGGGAACTTGGGAACCTAGTGTTAAGACACTCCGTTCCACTTCCGTTCCCCACTTTCCGCCGAATTTGAGGCATTGCGTGCTGAGTGGCGGAACTCAACGCTGTGCTGTGCCTTGTAACCAGAGCGAAGAAATGAAACATGAAATATTTAAATTGAAAATATTAAATATTTCATTTCCTCGAGTGGGGATCGAACCCAGAACCTGTCGGTTACAGTCACACGCTTGTGCCGCTGCGCCACGACAGGCCTCAAATGCTTTCTTCAATTCATTACAATAAACGATATTTATTTTTGACTTTGGTAAAAATAAGAAAATCATATGTGCGGATATAGTCACATTTGTAGATCTGTGATCACGTGTGTAGATGTAAAAACACGTGTAGATCTATGATCACTTATGTGGGCATGTAATCAAAAGTATGGATCAGATGTGTAAATGTGTAGTCACATATACAGATCAGTGATCACATATATGGATGTGTGATCACATGTGTGGACCAGTGATTGTTCGCGTAAATGAGTAGTCCCATGTGTGGATATATAATCATATGTGTAATGTGTAAATTTATGTGACGATATGTGATTTCATGTATGTGTGTGTGTGTGTGTGTTCACATATATGAATAATTATTTCAAATGTGGCACGTGTGCTTGCACTTGTGTCTTTGTAATCACACATCGGACGTACTATCACGTGAGGATGTGTGATTAAAAAAAATATTCCACACTGCACTAACGCTCTTTCTGCATTCGTATATTTCATATACTCGTACTATTCTGAATTTACTTTTTTTTTCGACACTGTTTTCATCGTGCACCTACTTTTATTAGAGCAGATAAACGTCAATGTATAAGATTTAAAACGATAATTTGATTCATTAAACCATTTTAAACAAAGAAAAACATACCTGCAGAACATACGAAATATATGACCGATAGTTCTTTTATAAAGAGTGAGAACTGCCTAAATAGTACGTGATAGATCCTACTACTATAATTAAACGTCTTGCTGATATAAGAATATAATCAGCAAGACCTTTAATTTCAATCATTTGAAAAAATAAAACTTTGAGGCCTGTCGTGGCGCAGCGGCACAAGCGTGTGACTGTAACCGACAGGTTGTGGGTTCGATCCCCACTTGAGGAAAATGAAATATTTAATATTTTCAATTTAAATATTTAATGTTTCATTTCTTCGCTCTGGTTACAAGGCAAGAGCGCTGCGTTGAGTACCGCCACTCAACACGCAATGCCTCAAATTCGGCGGAAAGTGGGGAACGGAAGTGGAACGGAGTGTCTTAACACTAGGTTCCCGGGTTCCCTCTGCCTACCCTGCCTTGTGCGGGATACAGCGTGAAGCTAAAAAAAAGAAGAATAAAGCATACATATCCAAACTTTATTATATTTTATTTATCCATTTTTCGTCAGAAGTCGTTTTTGTCTCAGTGACAACTGAATTAATACTAGCGACCCTCCCGCAGCTTCACTCGCTTGAACTATACATACTATTTTATTAATTAAATTCAATAATTTCCTTGTTCATTACATTATTACTTCTCAGACAAAATCTATACATTGAAAACTTAAATTTCAATTTTTGTCGAACTAAATACATATTTTTAACTGACGATATTTTTTCATTTGTCAAGCGATTTAGATAAAACGAACACTAAATGGTGAAGGAAAGTTACCATAAAAGTGAAACAATAGTGAAAACTGCATTAAAACTTGGTTAGACGTTTCTGAGATTAGCGCGTACAAATGCACATACAAACAGATCAACAGACACACAGACCATCATTCCAAAAACACTTTTTTGTGTTTAGACAGTGATCAGTTACAGATTTATTTTAAGAATTGATCAATTTTAAGTATAAAAAATTTAAATGCTAGAAATATACGTCACCCTAATGTCCGTAGGGTTGCAATTCATATATAGCACTGTATTCCCTTAAATTGTTTATTTAATAGTTACTATTTAAAGAGCCCTACTAATTGTGTAGTGTAATACGTTGTTTAAAAGTTTCCCTATATTTTATATGGTACTTATATATAATTACAGACGACAGGCTTTTACTATAAAATTTTATGGCCAAATGTACAACATTTTTTCATACAGCTTATACGTAACGTAACGATTCATCCAACATTTATAAATCTATATTTTACTCCCAACCAAGTAGAACTGTTCAAATAACTTTTATCTCCTCGCAAAGTTGAAAAGACGCAGAAATAGAAATAAAAATTTCCGCCATTCCGAATGCCGTCTTATTCAAATGCGCTTGCAAATCCGATTTACGTTCTTGTTAAGATCGCTTGTTTAACTTTACCTCGCTTTTGGCTCTTTTATTTACTTTTTTTTCTCTCGTATATTTAAGTGCTTGGATGGAGGTCTATAGCGTAGGTATGGTTGATATCTGTAATGTTAGTATATACATATTAAAATAACATTAATTTTCGTAGCTTGGTTGTCAGGGGGAAGGCAGAAGGAACCTTATGTTACCTTGAGTTCCATCAAATGTCTCGAGTGAGAGACACTCCCCGCAACCGTAGTGTGTATTGTGTACCACTACGCTATGATGGACTAAATATTTCTTAAAAAAATTATTTATTGACGATATAATTAAGAAGTCTGAAATACTACAATTAAAAGTTGTTCGTTTGGAAGATTGTCGCGGCGCAAGGGTACATCCACGCGACTGTAAACGCGACAGGTCGCCGGGTCGATTTCTACTATAGGAAATTAAATATTTAATATGACTATTTTCTCATTTTAGCAACGAGGCAAAGTGCGGCGTTGAGTTCCGTCACTCAATATGTAATGTTTGTAATTCGTCGGGAAGCGAGAAATAATCGGAACGGACGGTCTTACGACTAGTTTCAGCTGCCAATACCTGCCAAATGCTGGATACAACGTATTGCTAGAAGAACGTACACATATACTATTGATAATTTAGTTAAGAAGTCTACATTTTTTTTTAGCTTCACGCTGTATCCCGCACGAGGTAGGATAGGCAGAGGGAACCCGGGAACCTAGTGTAATGACACTCCCACTTCCGTTCCCCACTTTCCACCGAATTTGAGGCACTGCGTATTGAGTGGCGGAAACGCCGCGCTTTTGCCTTATTATCAGAGCGAAGAAATTAAACATTAAATATTTAAATTGAAAATATTAAATATTTAATTTCCTCGACTGGGAATCGAACATAGAACCTGTCGGTTACAGTCACATGCTTGTGCCGCTGCGCCACGACAGGCTCATACAGAACTTTAAAATATTATAAATAAAAGTAGTTTGCCTAAAGGCCTGTCGTGGCGCAACGATTCAATTGTGCAGTTGAAACGGTTGTGGATTCGATTCCTACTAGACGATATAGTCAATATTTTCATTTCCTGTGACAGATACATCCATTCCTCACTTTTCACTGAATTATAGAGATATCACGTGTTGAATGGCGTAACTTAACGCCTCGTTATGTCCTCGCTCGGTGTTACCAGTACGTGGTACAACGAAAATATTACATCTCAACATATAAAATATATCTTCGAGCGAGAATTGAACCCACAACCTGTTGCGTACAGTTGCAAGCGTGTGCCCTTGCGCCTTGCCTGCGTCTGACATAATATATTAACACTCTATTTTCTCCACATAATATAATAAACTTTACCCAAAATATAAGAAGGTAACATAATTAAATATTTCAAATAATCTGCGGCCCAAATCTTAAGTACTTTATCATAACAAAGTACTTGTCGCTACCAAACTGCGAATTCAGCTTCACGCTATCCCGCAAATGGCCAGATAGGCAAGGGAAACTTGGGAACCTAGTGTTAAGACACTCCGTTCTATTCCCCACTTTCCGCCGAATTTAAGGTATTGCATATTGAGTGGCGGAACTCAACTCAAAACTCAATCCAAGAAAACTCTAAAGTAAACTGCGAATTCGACTTTCATAAAACATATCCAAAAAGCACCGCAATGACAAGCTTTTCGATAAAAAAAAAACAGACAAACAAAAAAAGTCAAATTTATTAAATATGACCATTATGTATAAGTGGGGAACGAAAGTGCAACGAAGTGTCTTAACACTAGGTTCCCGGGTACCCTTTGCCTACCCTGCGTGATATAGCGTGAAGATAAAAAAAAAATTTAGAATAAATCATCCAAAACATAGAAAAAGCTATCAATATTGTCCCATATAACGAAAATAAGGGTCGATTTTTTTAAATACGCTATTATTTTTGTTCCATAGTTCGTTTGAAGTAACAATTCCCGTATAAAAATAAGCAGTATCAATATTTGGCAGAATTACGACGATCGATCGCGCCTCTTGCATAAATGCATTAGACAGAAGATAGGCGCCAAACATTATACACATGTAAGTTATAAGCGGTAGCGATTTTATAATATATTTGTTAATTATATTTATATTTATTTTTTTTGTGTTGAAACTGATATTTAAATTTAGTACAGCTTAGGTAGAGCTTCAATTTTAAATTTTTAGTGTGTGTTGGTGTGTGTTTGATATAAAAATGTTCGATATTGGTATAGTTTTATAGGATAAAAGTTATTTTTAAGCAAGCAAACAAGAAATTACTTTATCTTGACAAAAGATTTGTAGGTCTTAAACCATTTATCTCATTTTCATAAAACATATCTAAGAAGCACCGCTATAAACAAGGACATCGATGAAAAAACAGATTTCAAATCGGTTGATTTATTCATTCAGGATCTACGATGCTGCAGACAGACACACAGACGTTTGTTAGTCTGTATGTCTCTCTGCAATATCAAACTTATAAAACCCCTATTTTGTACCTCAGAAGTTTAAAAATATAAGAGAGTAAAATGTTTAAATTGTCCTCAAATAACTTCATTAAAACGTGGAAAAAATGAAGAATGAAATATTTAAGCGTGCAACAGTAACGGTTGTGGGTTCAAATTCCACTTGGGGAATCAAATATTTACTTTTAATTACTTAGAGGCCTGTCGTGGCGCGTCGGCACAAGCACGTGGCTGTAACCGACAGGAAACGTTTTATTTCTTCGCTCTGATAATAAGGCAAAACGCGGCGTTGAGGGGGAACTCAATATATATATATATATATATATATATATATATATATATATATATATATATATATATATATATATATATATATATATATATATATATATATATATATATATATATATATATATTACTAAGCTCTAGTAACGACGAAAAAAAAATCTGAATGAGAACAAAGTACACTAGATTTCTGTATTCTGTCTACCTTGCCTTGTGCTGGATACAAAAAAA
The DNA here is from genome assembly GCA_018249855.1 of Eueides tales michaeli. Taxonomy (NCBI): domain Eukaryota; kingdom Metazoa; phylum Arthropoda; class Insecta; order Lepidoptera; family Nymphalidae; genus Eueides; species Eueides tales. The sequence continues at coordinate 5,420 of DWMZ01002895.1, read as the reverse complement.
GTTATTTCCTTTATGAAGAAGTAGACAAAGCCGCGTGTTTCTTTGTAAATGTATTTGTGTACACAGTTCCTATTTTCAGGCGTAAAATAAATTTCTTCGTAATCTGTAAGTAACAGCTTTTAAATCAAAAATAGTATTAGAAAAATATTAATATATGGTTTTGGTATACCGATTGCTTTCATATTAATTGTATTAAAAGTCGTAGATCACTACCTAGCATCCTTTTGATCATGTTTTCAGCAACTTAGAAAATCTAGTGAGATGGATACTATATTAACGTTTCCACATGTAGCACGCAATACCTCAAGACTTCGGCGGAAAGTGGGAAACGGAAGTGTCACAATGAGAACAGAGTGTTTTATCACTAGAATCCCAAGTCTGATTTGCCATATGCGGGACGCAGCGTGAAACTAAAAAGCGAAGAAAAAAAACCTAAATTATATTCAAATCGCTCTTCACACATAACTTACCAACCATTGTAGGGGTCCTAAATTTATTCTTAATAAAGCGCAGAGAGGCCGGCCGGGATGTATTTTTTGATATCTCAACGAGATGAAACGTTGTTCTTCAGGGATGCTGCGCTGCTGTAATACGATAGTTGGACGATTTGGGATCAATTTGGGATGAATATTGACTTTTTGCTCTTTTTTGAACCTTTATAAACTGTTACGTGATATGTGTGAGGAATTATTATGTGAAAGGATAAAAGGGTAGCGATAGAATAAAAATATGGTTGTTTGTTTATAATTTATTTTTATAGTGCAGGAGAAGTGTACACGACAATTGAACCTGGATTCGGTGGTCTTATAAATGCAAAAGCTATTAAATTTTAGGTCTGTTGTGGTGTAAAGGCACAAATGTGTGACTGTAAGCGCGAATATATGTATTTTTCGCTTGGGTAACAAGGCAAAGCGCGGCGTTAAGTTCCGTCACTAAAAATGCAATGCCTTAAATTTGGTGGAAAGTGGAGAACGGAACAGAGTGTCTTAACACTAGGCTCCGTCTGTCTGCTCTGCCATGTGGGATACAGCTTAAAGCTGAAAACAAAAAAAAAGAAAAAATAAACAATGCATTGTTGGTTGGTTTTGTATTGAAATAAAGTATTTTTATTTGATATGTATATTATGACTGTGTAATTTGTTCTCCGCCATGTTGTCACGTTGCGGCAGCCATTTTGGATTAACAACAAAAATAATTATCTGTAATTTCGCTGTTTTTCGAACTGGAGTGGCAATACAAAAATTCAGCTCAATCAAACACTGAAAAGTCAAATTCAGTTTGCAAGAGGTCACATTTTCTATGACATATTAATACACCGTGTGATTCCGGCTTAGAATAGGATCACCCTGGTACTGTAGGTATCGTAAGAGGCGACTAAAGTACGAGTGGAAGAGTCACGTTGTCAGCAATGGCAACACGCTTGGGCAGACTCGACCGGATTGTTACCACCCCCGGCATTTAAAACCGGCGTTAAGTAGTGACCTTGGTCACTGCGTTTCGCGTTGGGTAACCGGGCCCCGGTGCCCATACACCTTACAGACCGGCAACGCTCCTGTAGCTCCTTTAGTGTTACACGGGGCCGTGGGCGGCGGTGATCACTTACCATCAGGTGACCCGTACGCTCGTTTGCCGTGTCTTTTCCATAAAAAAAAATACAAAAGCTTGTCATAAATATAGAATAAGTATAGTCCCACATAATTTATATTTATATTTATATTTATAATTTAACTTTAAGATGTATCCTGCATGTAGGCAAAGAGATAAAACACTTGGTCGACTTTCAAAAAACCGTCACGTTTACAGTCATGCGTTTGTGCCACAGTGCCATGACGGCCTCAACTAAAAATTAATCCTTTTTAGTGTCACGAAGTACGTGCACACACTAGGTTCCCAAGTTCCTTCACTATCTTCACGTGTACCCCGTACATGGACCCCGCCGTGTACCCCACACGTGAAGATGGTGAAGGAACTTGGGTACCTAGTGTTGAGACACTCAGTTCTACTTGCGTTCTTCACTTTCCGCTGTATTTGAGGCATTGTGTGATGAGTGGTGGAGTTCAACGCCGCACTTTGCCTTGTTGAGTGAAGAAATGAAAACAATTAATATTTAATTTGAAAATATGAAATATTTCATTGCCTCGAGTGGTATCGACCACACAACCAAGTTTACCCATACAAGTACTCAACTAATAAAAGTTCTCTTGAAGACATTAGAATAATAAAGATACTCTCATAAACTAGACGACGAAACTAAAATATACTTTGTGAATCTCTAACTACCTTTGCAGAAGTTCTATAAAAAGCTCGACAGGCGTGGCTTACAGTGGGCGGAGCTTTCAGAGGGCGGGGCCTGGGAATTATGTCAAGTGGCCGTTTTCCTAAGTGTTTTCATTTAAATTGTATTTACAGTAGAGCTTTTGGATGAAATACTTTATGCTGTTGGTTGTAGTTAGGTTTATTTCTTGGCGTGTTTTTGTTACACTTTTTTTTATAAAACTTCACGCTGTATCCCCCACATGGCAGGGTAGGCAGAGGGAACCCGGGAACCTAATATTAAGACACTCCGTTCCACTTCTGTTCCCTACATTCCGCCGAAATTGAGACATTGCGCGTTGAGTGGCGGAACTTAACGCCGCGCTTTGCATTATTACCAGAGCGAAGAAATAAAACATTAAATATTTAAATTGAAAATGTTAAATATTTGATTTCCTCGACTGGGGATCGAACCCACAGCCTGCCGGTTACAGCCACACGCTTGTGCCGCTGCGCCTCGAAAAGCCTTTTTGTTTTACGTATTTTAAAAATTTGTTTTTATTTATTATCAACATTTTTTTTTATTTCTATGATCTGTACACAAACGTGTGACGACTGTAAAAGCCAGGTGTCAAGTAGAAGTAGAAAAACTACTATCAAAGTAGAAGATATTTTCATTTCCTTTTCCTTACTCTAACTACTACCTAAGTCTCATATGCGGTGGAGAGTAGAGAACGAAAATGTCCTTATAAAAACGGAGATTGTTAAAAAAATAAAGGAGTCTGTCACATATATAGATTAAATATTTCAGACATCATTTTAAGACAAACATTTATCCACTTCAACGTTAAAACTATAGAAAAAAAATTGATGATGTTTTACATGAATATAGTTTACGTATTAAAATGACACGTATGCTACAATTTTTATAAATATTTTATATAAAACAATAAAATTAATCGGACAAAGCCCCGTTTAAGTCGTCAGTTAATATATATATATATATATATATATATATATATATATATATATATATATATATATATATATATATATATATATATATATATATATGATGCCAACCATACCAACGTATATGTCAGCTTAAACATTTTTATAAGGTAGAAATGGGCATACTTATTTATTTTATGAGAATAATTTTCTCCAATATTTTTTAAGCATTCTTCTCTCCGCTGCATGAACTGTAACTGCGCCAACTGCTTTCAACTCATAATAATATTTTTTTCAATATAATTTCTATATATATAACACAAGTATTGATTACACACCACTTGGACTTCATAATTTAAAACGGCGTTGGGCTACGCCGTAACATTAAGTAATCTTTGTCAATTTTGCTATATACGATAAACGCAAACCAAAACATGGAAGGGTTTAAGACACTCAGTTCCCATTAAGACTTACCGTTTCTCCGCTCTCCGCCAAATTCGAGTAATTGCGTGTTGAGTACCAAAACTGAACGCTGCGTCTTCTTACAACAGCAATGAAATGAAAATAATAATTATTTTCAAATCATATCGAACCCAGACCCTGTCGCGTGTACAGTCACACAATGCCTGTGCCTTGTGCCTTTATGCTACAACAGCCCTTTGTTTTAGCTTCACGCTGTATCCTACACAAGGCAGGGTAGGCAGAGGGAACCCGGGAACCTAGTGTTAAGACACTCTGTTCCACTTCCGTTCCCCACTTTCCGTCGAATTCGAGGCATTGCGTGTTGAGTGGCGGAAATCAACGCCGCGCCTTGCCTTATTACCATAATTCAATCATCTAATATTGTAAAAGCAATAAAGTACCCACATTTATTTCAATATCATCATGTATATGTAAATAAGGTGTGTTACAGTGTTTGTTTAATATGTAAGGAACATTATTATCTTGCAAGCGGTTTGTGTCCATTGGATGATTTCGTCTGTTTTTTTTTTAATTTTATTTTCAGCTTCACGCTATATCCCCCACATGGTAGGGTAGTCAGAGGGAACTTGGGAACCTTGTGTAAGGAAACCTTCTTGTTGAGTAGCAGAACTCAACGCACCCCATCACCAGAGTGAAGAAATTAAATAACATTTAATTTGAAAACATTATTTATTTCCTCTAGCGCGGATTGATAACTTTCTTATTTTTGATTTGAGCTTCAAAGTTTTAGGCAAATAATACATTTTTTTAATTAAATATTTTAACATCCCAATATATTTAATTATATCGTTAATATGTAAAATGCTTTAATATAATTAATAAACTTTGGTGGAACTCAACGCCGCGCTTTGCCTTATCACCAGATCGAAGAAATGAAACGTTAAATATTTAAATTGAAAATATTAAATATTTCATTTCCTCGACTGGGGATCGAACCCGGAACCTGTCGATTACAGGCAGCGCTTGTGCCGCTGCGCCACGACAGGCCTCAAGAGATCTAGATCCGACATAAAAACATTTTTACAATTCAAACCAATAGTTTCCAAGATCAACTGAACTAAGCTTTTGTTTTGTAAACCAACTAATGATTGTAAGTTTGGATGTTTGTTCCACTTTCACGCAAAAACTCTTAATTATATCGCAAAGTGGGGGACAGAACGTAGTGTTCGGCCATTAAGTTTCCAAAACTTCGGAAAAACCTTGCCTACCCTGCCAAGTGAAGTACACAGCGTGAAAGTAATATTTAGATTAAAAAATCAGTAATATATATCTTTTACACCAAAATAACATATAGCATGTGAATTTAATCATTTTTTTTGGACATAATATAGTAAAAAGCAGGCGAAGCCTTATTTCCATTAGTATTAATAAATCATAGATACAATGGAAACGGTGCAAAAGTATTCACTTTTTCCAATTCCCCGCCGCCGTCGACGCGACGCGTCGGGAAAATCCTCTTTTGATTTATTTTTTAATTCACCTCATTTCAATATTTAGCGAGCATTTGTAGCTGTCTACTTATTTCTATGTTAATGTCACGTTATCTAAACGTGTTTGTTTTGATTACATTCTTAAGAGTTTTTCTATTGAAATTACTTTTTTTATTTCATATGTATATATATATATATATATATATATATATATATATATATATATATATATATATATATATATATATATATATATATATATATATATATATATATATATATATATATATATATATATATATA
>DWMZ01002894.1:0-13481 GCA_018249855.1 Eueides tales michaeli | reverse complement strand
TATATATATATATATATATATATATATATATATATATATATATATATATATATATATATATATATATATATATATATATATATATATATATATATATATATATATATATATATATATAATTTTATTGTTAGTGTGTTATTTGTCATTGTTATAATTATTTAATTTAATTGTAGTATTATACTATATATGAATTGTAAGTTTTATTACTTACTTACTATGCCATAGTTTTCATTCGGGTCTACTACAAACGTACCGTTAAATAATATATTTTACGATCGCTTCATATCAAACATATTGAACTTCTTACCGTAGTTTTCGTGAATTTGATGTGAGAGTTTTCATATAAATTTACATTTATTATGCCAGGGAGCTTTAGTTTTTGGTTATATGACACGTGATTATTCTATATATCCAAAAGTATTTGATAGCTATACTTATTATTATAAAACTGTAGTTTGTATGGTTAAACGCGTGTATCTCAGGAACCGGACCAATATCGAATTGAAAATATATGTTTGAATTGTATAGCCCACGAATTGAGGAATGTGGGCTATACATATGCTATATAATTCATAGTTATTAACACGGACTGAAAGCTGTAATAAATATATATCATTGCATTTTTTTTTTTCTAACATGTAGTTAGTAAATAAGATCACCTGTCATTGAGTCTCAATAGCCGCTCCAATCAACAAATGATATAAAGCCTTATATATCTTTACTCTTTACCAGACGGGATTCGAACGGGCATTCATTGACGTGTAATTAGCTAATAACAAGTGTAAACGTACCATCAAAGCGCTGTATTGAACCGTTTTAGCTATATTAGTCTTTTTAGGGTTACGTTGTTCAATTCGATTTTTTTTATTTATAAAAAAATATAGATTTTTCATTATATATAGAGTTAGTAAAGTATTTTTTGTATATCTTGATAGAGACCGTCATAGGCAGTGGCACAATATTTGACTGTGATTGTAGATTCGATCCTATCTCGGGGTTGTGGTATTCTTTACTATCCAGACAAACCGCGGAGTTGAGTTCCGCACTTCAACACGCCATATTTTGAAAATAAAGTGTAAAGTGGGAAAATCTGTGCTTTTATATAACGTTCCCACTGTTTACTCTGCGTGATACAATGTGAAGTTAAAAAAAGTAATTTTAAGAATAGAGGAGAACAAATTTCTGTTAGAAATGCTTAACATATATATGTCGTTCTTCTTTCCTTGCCTGTCGCGGCGCAGCGGCACAAGCATGTGACTGTAACCGACTGGTTGTGGGTTCCATCCCCAGTCGAGGAAATGAAATATTTAATATTTTCAATTTAAATATTTAATGTTTTATTTATTCGCTCGGGTTATAAGGCGTTGAGTTCCACCACTCAACACACAATGCCTCAAATTTGGCAGAAAGTGGAGATCGTGAAGAAAAACGGAGTGTCTTAACACTAGGTTCCCAACTTCCCTCTGTTTAGCCTGCCATGTGCGGGATACAGCGTGAAGCTATATTTGTTAATAATATAGTAAAGTAAAGAAAGTACACTCAAATTATAAATAAATAATGAAAAGTTAGTGATTATGTAGAGAATGGTTTATGTATTTTTTTTTTATTTTCACGCTGTTTAGCATTAGACAAAGGGAATGTTTTATTAAAACACTATACGCATTACTCTTCATATAATCAAAATAAAGGGGTGAATAGAATACTCTCTTTGTACAATTAAAAGAAAAAAGTTAAAAAAATTAAAACTATATACGGAATCCCTACTATCGGCTGATAACCTACATCACTTGCAATTAGGGAATGAGCAGTCCAAGATTAAATGGGCGCGGAACAAATATCTGATGTAGTTCGTACAGCGTGTGTGATTTCTTGATACTTTGTTGTATAGTATAGTATGTGTTTTGTAACGAAGAATGCTGGTTCGAATCCCAAATCAATTTTAAATGTTATTTAGATTAGTGAATGTAGTGCTGTGACACTCCTTTCTCCGTTTTTCACTGACCTGTCGTGGCATTGTGTATTGATTTGAGGAAACCAAGGCAACAGTGGAGTTCGTTAAAAGAGCGAAGATATTATTATTTTTTTTTCAATTCAGCGCGTGGGATTGATGCCACAACCTGTCGTATATACAGTTACAGGATTATACCCCTACGCCTATTCCCCTTTCAACTATTAATAAATAATAGAAACATACAAAGGTTAAAGGTGATTAGTAAATCAAACACTTGCACCTAACCTCCGTCTAATGAGACCTAGTGTTGACGCCGCCTGATTGTCTCAGATACTCTACAATCTGAGTATACAAATTTACATAGACGATATAATATCACTAATAATATAATGTAGATACTGTTTTTTTTAGAACGGAGGTAGACGGAGGGAACTTGGGAACCTAATATTAAAACTCTCCGTTCCTATTGAGACACTTCTTTTCTTCACTTTTCCTCGAATATAAGGCATTGAGTGTAGGCGGAACTGCAACGATTACTTTTGTACTTACTTACTTCCTTACTTAATTGCGGGAACCTAGACCTTAAGACACTCCGTTCCACTTCTGCTCCCCACTTTCGGCCTAATTTGAGACATTGCGTGTTAAGTGGCGGAACTCAACGCCGCGTTTTGCCTTGTTACCGGAGCGAATAAATATTTCAATTGAAAATATTAAATATTTCAAATCCTCGAGTGGGGATCGAACCCACAACCTGTCGGTTACAGTCACATACGTGTGCCGTGCGCCACGACAAGCCTCATCATTTAATTAACTTCAAATTAAAGAACGGTACAAAGCACGTAATCGGAAGTACTTCCTTCAGATAATTCACCCATTAATTAAGCTCAGGACGAGAAAAAACTACCACTTAAAGAAACAAATTTCCTTTAAACTAAGACGATTCGTTGTTCATACTTCGTTTATTTCAAAATACCTAGGTCTGAATGTAGTTTTTGCTTAGAAGGGAAATAAAAAAAACGAATACTAGCTTTACGCTGTATCCCTCTTTTAGCAAATTAGGTATATGTCTTGTTACCAATGTCTTGTTACCAATGTCTTGTTACCAAAGCGAGGAAATGGAAAAAAATAGTTCCCTGGTGGGCATCGAACCCTATACCGTCACGATTAGAATGCTTGAAATGTTTCTTAGCTACGAGCATAAATAAATAATATATGTTATCAAAAACTATTTGTTCTTTTAAGGCTGTGCCCGTGTGGAGTAGATGTTTTGATAGAAAACATAGAGAGGTTATGGGTTCGCTGCCGGAAGTAATTTTTTTCTTTTTTTTTTATTTTTTTGAAAAATTTAAGTACTTTTTTATTGTCTTTTCCCCGGTAACAAGGCAAAACGCGGTGTTGATTTCCGCCACACTACACGCTATGCCGTAACTTTGTGATAAGTGGGGTTCGGACTTAATGTCTTAACACGAAGTTCCCAGTTTCTCACAAAATATATATTAAATCATGCTAACATTGTCATGATATAATTTTTTTTCTTGTAGCTTAACGCTGTATCCCGCACATGGCAGTGTCGGCAGAGGGAACCCGGAAACCTAGTGTTAAGACACTCCGTTCCACTTCCGTTCCCCACTTTTCGCCGAATTTTAAGGCATTTCATATTGAGTGGCGGAACAACGCAGCGCTTTGTCTTATTACCAGAGCGAAGATATGATACATTAAATATTTAAATTGAAAATATTAAATATTCCATTTCCTCGGCTGGGGATCGAACCCACAACCTGTCGGTTACAGCCACACGCTTGTGCCGCTGGGCCACGACAGGCCTATACAATTATCTGTATTTTAATATAATATGGATATTATTGTAAGTATAAATGTTTTTTTAAGAATTGCCAATTAGTGAAAAACATATTAAAGTCTGATACTACCTTAAATGATCTAAATTTACATCGTTGGGAAAAGACTTTATTTTTGTTATATTAATTATGAGAAATCAACGCCGGATTCCAAATTACCAAATATTGAAGTTACCAAAATATTATAGTGAAAACTGAATTCTTATCCGTTTCTGAGATTAGCGCGTACAAATACACAGACAAACAGACAAAAATTGAGAAAATTACTATTTCAAGCCTTATTACATTAACAAGCATCACCTGTATATTATTTTTTTATATATATATATATATATATATATATATATATATATATATATATATATATATATATATATATATATATACTGTGATCAGTTACAGATTTATTAAAAGTATAGATAAATTTCCCTCCAATAGACATCGAACCTTCTATCACCTGGTGTAGTGTCCGAAACTTTACTAAAATGCCACAACGACTTCATATATAATATTATATATGAAAACCACAAGTATTTCAGTTTGTGATTAATGTAGCAGCGCTGCAATGTCTCCTTGGAGGGTACTCGACGGCACTTTATCTATCAAATGCAGTGATACTGTAGCATCGCGGCGTCATGATAACACAGGTTCGAATCCTTGTTTACTTAAAATGTTTGAATTTTATATTTTTTTATTATTTTTTGGTTTTATTTTGTTTACTGTTGCTTTTTTATTGTTTTGAACATCTTCTTATACTGCCTAAGTGTTTTATTGCAGAGTAGCCATCTTCAAATTAATTTATTTTGCGTGGATTTTCACTCTGGTAACACAAACATGTAACATCGTTCCCTATTTCAAGGGAACGATCTGGCCTATCACCAGGTTTCTATCTTCAAATGTACAGGAGCGTATAGCTATTATTTATTTTTAGATCTATTTTTTTTAATATTAAATTTTTAAGCCTGTAGCGGGGAAGACGTGATGATTTCTAGGTTTGATTCCCCCTCGAATAAATGAAATATTTAGTATTTTCATTTCCTTGCTCTAGTGATGAGACACATAGAGTTCCGCTATTCAACAATCAATATCTCAAGACTCATCGGCAAGTTGGGTACAGATACTTAATTTTTATTTAAAAACATTTGAGGCCTGTCGTCGCGCAGCGGCACAGCCGTGGGACTGTAACCGACAGGTTGTGGGTTCGATCCCCAGTCGAGTAAATTAAATATTTAATATTTTCAATTTAAATATTTAATGTTTCATTTCTTCGCTCTGGTAATATGGGAAAGCGCGGCGTTGAGTTTCGTCACTCAACACGCAATGCCTCAAATTCGGCGGAAAGTGGGGAACGGAAGTGGAACGGAGTGCCTTAACACTAGGTTCCCGGGTTCCCTCTGCCTACCCTGCCTTGTGCAGGATAAAAAAAAACATTAAATATTTCGTTTCTTAAATGGTGATCGAACCCACGCCACAACCTGTCCTTTACAGTCACATGCTTGTGTCATAATGGGAGAGACGTGTCTTGCCACTAGGTTCCCACATTCCCTCTACTTACTTTGCCATGTGACAGGATACAATATGAAATAAAAAAAAAATTAACATTTACAATTCCATTACTCCACACATTTACACATACTGGTAACACACTCATTTTAAACCAATTTCTAACTGAGCAATCTTGTAAAAATAAAGTTCCTCTCCGCACTACCCGATGCATTCTTGTTTATATTTTCTAATTTAATTTACCAAAGTTCACGAGATTGTCCAAGAACGTTACATAGAAATTGTTTGCACTAGCAATGTAGTAAACTTAATACTTGCTAGGCTATTTATTTTTGATTGGAAGTCTTACTTATATTCGCTGGCTTACCTTGGAAGTTACTTTAGGGCTTATAGTATCGTCTTGTCTGGTTTCATACATATATATATATATATATATATATATATATATATATATATATATATATATATATATATATATATATATATATATATATATGTGATTGGTGTTAGATATGTCTACAACTTCACGCTGTATCCCGCACATGGCAGTGTACACAGAGAGGGAACTTGGGAACCTGGTGTTCCGGTCCCCACTTTCCGCAGAATTTGAGGCACTGCATGTTAAGTGGTGGAACCCAACGCCGCGCTTTCTTGTTGTAGGTTAACCTCCGCGTGACCACGAAATACTGCAAACCGTTCGAATTGCCGAATTTTCAAAAATTACTATTTTTTTTGTATTTTCACGCCTTGATCCGCATACAGTAGAAAAATAGGTACAAATCTACTTGTAAGTAAAAATATAAAAAAACGTCGCCCGCAGCTAAAAGATAGGGGTCATCGTAAAATTCACACCAATTTGGTTTCGATGTGGAGTTGAAATTTCTAGCCTCGCTGTATAATAACTCGGTAAAACACGCTTTTTATTAAAGGGTGATTCGAATATGCTGAAGTAAGGGAAGGTTTACATTTCCTTACAGTTTTCTTTTTTTATATTGATAGTAAAATTTTGATAGTAACCAATATATAAGTTTTCTTTTACATTAAACGGAGGGTTTCAGATTTTTATACTTTTAAATAAGTAAACTCTTCTTAGAGAAGTCCTCAAAAGGTAAATATGTTGTAACAAACGTATATAAATTTAATATATTTATATTTTAAGAACTAAAACTAGAATGAGGTGTGACATGTCTAGCCAGGCCGTTAGCCTATAATTGTTCCAGTTTCACGCTATATGTCGCACAGGTAGGGTAGGCAGAGGGAACTTGGGAACCTAGAGTTGAGACACTCCGTTCCATTCCCCACTTTTCACCGAATTTGAGGCAATGCGTGCTGAGTGGCGAAATTCATAGCCGCGCTTTGTCATCTTAGTGGCCAGAGCGCTTGGTCGCTGGTTTGAATCCCGCTACGATCAATTTTTTAAACGTTTTATATTTCTTATTCTTAAGAAATATTAAAAAAAAACCAATGTAAGCCAAGCATGCATAACATTGGTAATATGTTTTATCATATAACCTGTGGATATAAGTTTCTCTGGCTATTGCAATTTCATTTAGTATCTTAATTTTGAAAACAATTCCAACATAAATTCGTAATATTGCCAATTCTAAATTAAAAAATAATAGCTTAGTTACAATGAGGAACGAAACTGAGTGTCTGAACAGTACGTTCCTGAGTTCCCTCTGCCTACCTGCCTTGCCATGTGCACATGGATACAGCGTGAAGCTGAGTATCAGTTAAAGCTTTAAGTTTTTTGTAAGAAAACTATTTTGTTCTTTAACTTTTGTTCATATTTACGTTGTTTCTCTCTTAAAGCAAACAAGTTATTATATTACGAGTTCTCACGGTAATCTTCTGGGAACCTTATGTTGAGACCCTTTGATAACACTGAAACATTTCCGTGCCCTCTTTCCGCCGCTTTTGAAGTTAAAAGAACCATTCCCTAAGAACGGACTGAACCTACAACCTTCTAGTTCAAAACGCCATCCTATATTATAAAACTATATTAGACTAAACCCTAAATTTGTATCAACTTACAACACGACACATCAATACACAATCCAATCACAATAAAGAAAAAATAAAGAGCCATTTATAAGCGTTTTCCGAAACAAACCGTCTCTAAACACGGCGATCTCATATAAAAAACATTTAACGTCCGTAGGCGACTTCTCGTGCGTCTATCAAGAAAATCGGTGACTCTCAAAAACAATTGCCAGAATATTTCCGGCCAAATTGCATTTCCAATTCATGAAGACTGTTCCTTGCCTCATTCACTTTACACCTAAAGATATCGGCTATGAATATTTTTTCGGTAGAAGTTGTTGACTTAATTTCGTATGGGATCGCTTGGTGTTTTTTGTGTCTTTTCGATTATTGCTAAAGGTTTTTTCTTAGAGCTTCACGCTGTATCCCGCACGTGGCAGGGTAGGTGGCAGACCCCAATGCTGCGCTTTGCCCTGTTACCAGATCGAAGAAATGATGATTTTGATATTTAATATAAAAATATAAATATTTCTTTTCCTCTAGTGAGGATTGAACCCTCAACCTATAGCGTTTACAGTCATACGCTTGTGCCCATGCGCACGTGTTAAGCCTCAATTTCAAATAAGCCAATAAAGAAGTAACCTTTCATTTGTAATTTTATACAACATTGCATGTAGACGAGATATGGAAGTGACTTTCACTATTTATTATTTAAGCTAAAATAATAAATAGTGAAAGTCACTCCCATATCTCGTCTACAAGTCTACAAGCATAGAATAGTGAAAGTCACTCCCATATCTTACCTACAAGTATATAAGCATAGAATAATGAACATCACTCCCACATCTCGTTTACAAGTCTACAAGCATAGAATAATGAAAGTCACTCCCATATCTTGCCTACAAGTGTTAATGGAATAATGAAAGTCACTCCCATATATTGTCTACAAGTCTACAAACATAGAATAATAAAAGTCACTACCATATATTGTCTACAAGCATAGAATAATGAAAGTCACTCCCATATCTTGCCTACAAGTGTACAAGCATGGAATAGTGAAAGTCACTCCCATATATTGTCTACAAGTCTACAAACATAGAATAATAAAAGTCACTCCCATATATTGTCTACAAGCATAGAATAATGAAAGTCACTCCCATATCTTGTCTACAAGTCTGCAAGCATAGAATAATGAAAATCACTCCCATATATTGTCTACAAGTCTACAAACATAGAATAATAAAAGTCACTCCCATATATTGTCTACAAGCATAGAATAATGAAAGTCACTCCCATATCTTGTCTACAAGTCTACAAGCATAGAATCATTAGAGTTACTCCCATATCTTGTCTACAAGGGCATAGAAATAAACATATTAAAATATAATATCTTAGGAACTACATCAGTAAATAGGTCTTTGATCAAATTCTATCTATTCTATTCTAGATCGAGGTAGTCGCTGCAGGGACACTAGTGTGTGACTGTAATAGCGGCAGATTATGATCAATACCCACTAGATGAAATGCAATATATAATTGAATATTTTCCTTTACTTCCTTAAAGCTCTAAGCTCAGATTTCTATAGATACGACGACAAGAAAAGTGTCATAATGAGAAGGAAGTATCTTTACGCTAGGTTCCCAGAATGTCTCTATCTACTATGCTATGTGTGGTATACAGCGTGAAGCCAAAAACCTATCAAATTACATCCACTTTGAACTAAAAATACTAAAACTAGTTCAACAATCTCTACATAGAGACCCAGATACCATATAAAAGGCGAACCAACGTAAAATAACATTTTAACCAGATCCTAAAGAGAAATATTTTACAAAATTTTTACATATAAAATTTCATATTTCATATTTTCCTAATAGTTAACATTAATGGGACCGGCAAGTGGTGAACGCACTGTACAGATCGTGGTTGAGTTTCCAACCAATTACGCGCCTACCGCTTGTGCTTGTACCTAGCTACATGCTAGCTGCAAGCACTCGAGAATGTCGATCACATTCGTATTTCGTTAGAATGAAAAGAATATTTCGAATATATTTTATTTTGTTTTATTTAGTAATAGAGATGTTTCAAGTTTTGTCATTTTTTTGTTAACTGTAAATTGTGATAATGAAAAACTTTTAGAATAAGAAGTAAATTGGTAATAATATGTAATTGTAACAGGTTGTGGGTCAGTATTTAGTAATTTTAATTTCTTCGCTTTGATAATACGAGGCAAAATGCGGCGTTAAATTACGCCTCAACAATCAATAAATCCAGATTTAAGGCCTTGTGGGGAACGGAAGTGTCTTATTGGGAACGGAACGTCACACTAAGATACCACAGTTTCTTTTGCTTAATCTTAATATGAAAACTGTCCATGTTACACAAGATTTCCAAGAAGTGCGGGTTCAAATTCCATTTAAATTTTCATACGTTTTTTAAAAAAGGAATATATATTTATCTCATATACGTTCAGTACACTATCTACGTGAGGACACTCGTAACAACAGTCGTATAGACTTTGAGTACACAAGTATCTACTTTCAATACTTCGATAATCTAACACAGTAATATTGTTAGCGTTTTACTAACAAGCTTTTTGTTTTTTTTAGTTTATTTTCATAAATACAGATTAATTATTAAAATAAGTTAAATTTTAATTAACTTTAATGTAAAAAAATTGTGGATGCTTTTTGGATACATCTTTTAAAACTAAGCATTCCATACGTTTTTTTGACATTGTACAAAATTCAAATTTAGAAAAAATATGTTTAGTTATATCCCACGCGAGGCAAAGTAGACAGAGGGAACCCGGGAACCTAGTGTTAAGACACTCCGTTCCACTTCCGTTCCCCACTTTCCGTCGAATTTGAGGTATTGCGTGTTTAATGGCGGAACTCAACGCCGCGCTTTGCCTTATTACCAGAGCGAAGAAATGAAACATTAAATATTTAAATTGAAAATATTAAATATTTCATTTCTTATGTCTATAGTCACACGCTTGTGCCGCTGCGCCATGACAGGCCTCTTTTTAACAACTATTTACCTTTTTTCATATTATTGCATTGTCATCAGTCCTTGATAGCATAAATAAGCAAAATTTCAATCGCATTCAGAATTTCTGGTAAAAAGACACCGTTCGAAGCTAATCATAGCATTATTTTTCAGTTACACTGTGATGGAAATTTAGTGTTAAGACACTCTGTTCTCATTAATTCCCTCAGCCTCGGATTTGAACTTGCACCTTTTAGAATCCACGCAGCATTGAAAAACACAAAATTATCTTTAAATATTCGAAACAAAATCCAATTACAAGCAAAAATGAAAAACATTCTTCCAAAATCGGAATTTCCACAAAAATTTACAACTCTCATACAAAATATGTTTACTATATATGGATTTTTAAATACAATAGACTCATTAAGTATCGACAGGCGGATCATCGACACCATACGCTTACCTGCCAACGGGCAACGTGCAGCTTACCTTTTAAACTAGCTTGAGATTTAATCTTCAAATTAATTTTATAAAAGGAAGTTTCATGTTTGTTTTTTTTTGTCATAATTAATTCGAGAATGGCGTTATATTTAAAATTTATATTGGTACATGTGTGTGACTGTAACCGACAGGTTGTGGGTTCGATCCCCACTCGAGGAAATGAAATATTTAATATTTTTAATTTAAAATATACAATGTTTCATTTCTTCGCTCTGGTAATAAGGCAAAAGCGCAGCGTTGAGTTCCGCCACTCAACACGTTATACCTCAAATTTGGCGGAACGGAGTGTCTTAACACTAGGTTCCTAAGTTTCCTCTGCCTACCCTACCATGTGCGGGATACAGCGTGAAGCTATGTATGTATGTACATTATTTAGAACCAAAAAGATAAGTTCAAGGGAAAAAATATTTTGAGAAAAAGTCATATTTAACGAAAGTGATAAAAAATAGCGCAAGAATTATTAATAATAATTACTTAAGATCAATCTTATCTTATTAATATTATAAATCCGAAAGTTTGTACGGATGTGTGTATGTTTGTTACTCTTTCACGCAAAAACTGCTGAACGGATTTTCATGAAACTTTGCAGTAATATAGCTTAGATCTCAGAATAACATAATAAGTTAAAATTTATAGGGATTTTTAACCGACATAAAAAAGGAGGTTCTTTTGTATGTTCCCCGATTATTCGAAGATGGGTGGACCGATTTTCAAAATTCTTTTTTTCTTCGAGAGGGTATAATATTTCACAATTGGTCCCATGGTAAGGAGATCAGGATCTAATGATGGAATCCTGGAGAAATCGAGGGCAACCCTCAAATTTCAAAGGCACAGATGCGGTTTTTTCGTATAATAACGCAATCGAGAATTATGTATCTGACTATCATCTCATTTTATTAACCGACTTCAAAAAAGGAGAAGGTTCGAGTAATCTGAGGAACATACGTATTAAGTATGTTTCTCAGATTACTCGAAGATGGGAACACCGATTAAAAAAAAAAATTTTTTTTTTATCGTTGGAGTTACACAAAGATAATTATAGGTAGATTACTGTAGGATTATTTATCTTAAATAGTTCTAAATAAAAGTCCGCGACAGCATACATCTATCTTTTATGTGTATGTCACTATGACCAAAATAGTGAACGCGGACGAAGTCGCGGGTAACAGCTAGTAATATATAATTGTTTTCTTTGTAGCTTCACTCTATAACCCCTACTTAGCAGGGTAGACAGCGGGAACATGGTAAGCTAGCCATAGGATACTTCCATCCCCCACTCTCCACCAAATCATAGAGACATTGCGTGTTGAGTGGTAAAACTCTACGCCACCCTTAGCCTCGATAACAGAGGGAAAGTATTACAATAATAAATATTTCATTTTCCCGAGTGGAAATAGAACCCAGGACTGTCGATTTTACAGTCTCACCTTGATATGAGTTCATTATTTAATTATAAGTAACACAATGTCGAAACCAAGCAAAGTCAGATGAAACAGCTAGTTCAACAATACACAACGCTTCATTTAACCTTTACTGCAAAGTACACACATACACATACACACAAACAGACTATACTATAGTTAAATACCAAATGTACTATAGTTTTTATTAAACAATAGTATATTAAAAACTATAGTATGTTTAGTTAAATACTAGATATATTATAGTTTTCATTTTAATTTTACGTTGTATCCTGCATATGATAGGGCAGTCAGGGGGGACCTGGGATTTAGTGTTAAATCACTCCATCCCGTTACCCACTTTCCGCCGATTTTAGTCAGTGCGTGTTGAGTGTCGAAGCTCAACGCCGCGCTTTGCCTGATTTAATTTGAAAACATTAAATATTTTATATCACACTACAGTTATTTCTATTATTGTTACATTTGAACGTACAATTTTTAATAATAAACTTATTCCATTTCGACTTTTACGACGCAATTTGTATTGGAAACGTGTTATTGTTAATTAAATTATCGAGCTTTTTATTAAGCTTGTGCTTTATACTGGTGAATTATTTCAGCGTACTAATTAATAGAGCTTTTGTGATTTATTTTCTGGTTTCCATTTATTTGGAATGGAGGTCATAGAATGTCGTTACGTTAAGTAGATATATGTTTTTGTATATAGTTCCAGGTTGAATGTCCAGTTTTGGGGGAGCTGTGGGTTTACTACTATGGTGAAATGTTAAGTTTAGGACTATGATATGATTTTTAAATGTAATTGTAAAACTGAAACGTTTGGCGTGATTAGGGTACCTTTTGACGCATATACGATCTACTGTAAAAGAGACAGGTCGTGGGTTCGATTCCCATTCGAGGAAATGAAATATTTGTCTTGCTCTGATAACGGCGGAGAGATTGGACTTTTGGCTTTTTAAGGTATCCCGCAGATAGCGGGTTAGGGAGGAGGAACCTGGGACCCTTGAGACACTCCATCCATTAGCACATTTTAATTCTCCAATTTCCCTGTGAGTTTTAGAGGTATTGTATGTTGAGTTGTGAAACTTATTACATTGCCTTGAGAATATTTAATTAAAAAGAAAATCCCAACTTTTCGCCAAATTTACAAACATTACAAGTTGCGTGGCGGAACTCAACGCCGCGCTCAAAGTATCACGCTGTGTCCCGCTCTTAGTAGCGTAGGCAGAGGGAACTTGGGAACCTTCTTGGGAAGTCTTAAGACTTTCCGAAAA